>ML855522.1:60481-73880 GCA_009831015.1 Picea engelmannii | reverse complement strand
TTGTGCTTCTACATCTTGAATATATTGTGATCTCCATGTGTTGATGAATCTTGTATGCACTTAATAACTCAATAAATTAGTAGTAGTTAGTGATTCCAAGAAAGAATTTGGCTTGGGATCATTACAGGATCTGTTGTCATCATGCTCATATTTCATGGTTCATCAAACATTTTATGTTTTCTTCTTATTTGGATTTAGCATCTCTCTGATCTATGGATTCTTGAGGCGATAGAGGATCTGTTGTCATCTTGCCCATTTTTCATGGTTCATCACTCATACATTTTTTGTCTTCTTTCTCCTCATCACCACATAAATCCTTTTGTCTGATAGGCAATTTAAATTCCTTCATTATTCACGATATCTATGACTCCATAGCCCAACGATCTCCAACTAATCTACAGTTACTTATGTTATCTGTTCCTCTCTCTACAATCTTACTGATCCACCTACTCAAACCTTTTGAATCCATTTACCTTTTTGATGGGTACCAGTCTTATCCTCTTGCAGTCAGAGGGTGACTCTCAGTGCTAGCATACTCCATGCTCATAAACAATGTATCTTAAGTATTGTACCTTGTTCATTCCAAAGGAGAATTTATCCAAGTCAGAATATAGCTTGTGTTGTCGTAGAGTTCTCAAAACATGTTGAATATGTTGCATGTGATCCTCCCAAGTTTTGTTGAAGATGAGGATATCATATAGATATACCACCACAAAATATTTGGTGAAGGGTCTCAATACAACATCCATCAACCTAATGAAAGTGGTTGTTGCATTTTTTAAGACAAAGGGCATGACCAACCATTTGAAGTGACCTTCTTTAGATTTGAAAGTTGTCTTCCATACATCAATCGGTTTCATGGGAACTTGGTGGTAACTAGACTTTAGGTCAATCTTGTTGAAGAACGTTTCCCCCTTGAGTCAGTCAAGAAGGTCATCAATTCATGGAATTGGATATCGGTTCCAGACTGCGAACTTTTTAATGCTATATAATCAATGCAGAGCCATCAAGTCCCATCTTTCCTCTGCACCAGTACAATCGGTCTTCCACAAGGGGAGGAGCTGGTTCTGATATGCCCATTTTCAAGTATCTCTTGGATATGACACTTGATTTCGTCATTTTCCATAGTGAGCGATGATAGATTGGTCCATTAAGCAGAGGTGCGTCGAGGGTTATATCAAATGGATGCTTGTCTTGGTAGTGTGTCAGTACCCCAATGGGTGAGGAGAATATGTATTTGTACTCTTCCACGATCCCGTCCACTTTCTTTTGCTTCAAAGAGAGGCTCTTTGTAGAGGCCATGGATGTGGCAGAAACCTTCTACCGACTATGAGAATTGATCACAAAGAAGAAGAACTTACTAGTCTGTGAAATGACCTTATTGCATTGATTAGTAGAGATTAAATAAATAGAGGTAGACGGTGCTACCTCTGGTATCCTGTACAATTGTATACCCAATGTAATAATAACACTGCAGGGTCTAGAGTCATACACAACATGTTGCTTCCAAAAATATGGTTGTCCTAAAAGAACATCACAAAATTCAAGGGGAGAAATATCAAATAATACCTCTTCTTTGAAGGGCTTGATGTCATAGTGAAGATGACATTGTTGGCTGATGCGTAGATCTCTTCCTTGGCAAATCCATCCGATTGTGTAGGGTTGTGGGCACGTTTTCATCAGAAGGTCCAACCACTTGATGACCTCTGCTGAGATCAGGTTCTTTTGACTACTGCTATTGAAAATGAAATGAAACGAAACCCCCTTTACCCACATCTATGAGTGAAAGAGGCATTCCCCTTCCTCTGGTTCTTCTGGTTCCCTTGGTTGGAATTTGGTGGTAGCGATAGTGGTGCTAGGTTTGACATCGATAATCTGCTTCCATCCTTCTAGATTTGTTTCAGATTCATAATCTTCCTCTGAATCAGAAGATTTCATCTTGTCCACCAATAACTTCTTGGAGCGACATTCTTCGATGTTGTGCCAAGGTATTTTATGGTATTCACACCACTTTCCCATGTGCTTCTTTGACTTCTCATTACCCTTCTTGTCTTTTGGATTGGAATGGTTTTTGTGAGAGTGGATTTCTTTGTTGTGTCCCTTGTTTTGTGGGTTGGGACTACCTTTTCCCTACTTAGACTGTGAGGAGTTTGAAGATTGAAACTCTCGCCTCTTCTGCTTAAATTTATGGTCGATCCTGAGAGAAATTCTATAAGCCACACTTAATGATACGATGTCCATAAAATCCATTTTTTTTGAAACTATATATGCAGAAAAATGCGATATTTGAGCACCAAATGTCCTTCAGAGTCTTTGATACCCAATTTGGTGCACATGGTATGGAAAATATTTGTGAAATATGGTACTTTCTGGTCCCTTTCCTAACGCAGTGTGGTCAACTTATGTACTGGTCCTCATAGATTCCAACAAGGTAGTATTTTTCTTTAATGGAATCCTTGAAGGAATCCCATGTAGGGGTGATCGAAAATATTGTACATTCCTCTATGGCCCTTTGCTCAGAGTAAGTATACCACAAGTCCTTAACATGGGGACGACCTTGAGGAGTGCAAAAGTAATATTTTCCCTGTCAAAAAAATTATGGACTGAAAAATACCATTTGAGTAGATTCATCCCATTATCTACAACATCCTCATCTTTCGGTCCTTCAAATAATGGAATATCAAAATTTACTTGTACCTTGAAGGGGGTTGCATGGCCTCTTGATGAATATGTGTCTCCTGTGGGCAGCCGTTGAAGGATCTGTGATAAGTTCTCGATCATTTCATTCCTTTGTCATGCAAGGGCTTCGTCAAGAAACATTTTAAAAGGATATACTACTCCATCATATTTCTTTTCATCCCCCATGGTTTGTTGTCAGGCTTGGCACTGCCAATATTGAAAAGGCTTGATTGGTTCAAGTCCCAACTTCTTGTACCTGGATCTTGTCAGGAACATGCACGAAAAAAATAAATGAAGAGAAGACCGCTATGATACCACTGATCCATATTTATGAGAGGAATGAAATGAATAAAAGACTGAATACAATAACACAAAGATACAGAGAACAACAACATATATCCAATGAAAAATAACTTTTATTGAATAAATAAAATAGGTTGAAACTGTAAAACTGCAGAACTAAAAACAACTTGCTCGAATGGTGCTAGCTATCTCTGAGAAGAGATGTGGCTACTACATGCATTTGTTTGAGAAGAATGATTACAATGAGGCTCCATAGGCCTTTTTAACATTCCTCATGAATGCCAAAACCCTAGACATCCAAAAAACTAACCCTAGGAGGTGAAATGCCCAAAGTTATGTGGGCTCGATGGGTAATTTGGTACCTCAACTTCTTGGGTTCGTAACTTTTTCATACAACCTTCGTTTTAGGTGCATGATATCCCATTGGAAAGGTATTTTCAAGAACTACACATTATTCCGTCAAACTTTGACTTCGTCTACATTTTGAATATGGCTAGACAAAAAAACACTATTTAGGGCCCCAAAATGGCCCTGGAAGTACAAAAAGATGTACTTACATGAAAACTTCCAAAATACACTAGTTGGATTAGGTAGGCGACCATCAATCTACACCTAGAAGATGTGTAGGGATTTAGATAGCCCCGAAAGTTTAGAACCCATAATTACAAAGAATTACAAAAGAATGTGTTGAACTAAAAACTGTCAATAGGATCTAGTTGGAATAGGTGGCTAGCCAAAAATATCCACCTAGATCAATCCTCCCCACTTAGGAAGCAATGGTCACCATTGCATTGAGTTCCCCCATCAGGTGAGGAAATTTCTACTTAATTTGGATCTAGGTGAGCCACTTACCTTGGTACAGGAGTTGCCCTACCTTGACAACCCAATAAAGATGGATCCTATGCTGGTGAGTGCCCTTGACATGTGTGTCCACTATATCATCAGTGGATGCATGTTTCATGTAGTCAGGTTTTAGATATATTTGTGTCAACTATTCTGCGATCTCTGAGGTTTCCAATAATGGTGGAAAATATGGCTAGAGGAGAATCATATTGAACACTGGGTGAAAGCCAAGGAAGGGGGGAGTGTTGAGCTCAAAATAATTGTCACATACAACCTTGGTGATGGTGTAAGGCCCATAACGAAGTGGACAAAGCTTATGATATGGCCCTGTAAGGCATTCTTTCTACAAATGTAACCAGACCTTGGCTCCCACCTGAAACTTGTGCGGTACCCAGTGTTGATCATGGTTCTTCTTGTACGTAGCATTGGATTTCTGCAAAATATCATGGACCCATTGGCGGATGTGTTGAATTCATTCAATTAATCTAGTGGCTTTGTCGGCCTTATAATGAACATGGGAAGAAGTTTTCTATGTTCTTGCAAGAGGTACTACAACATCAATGGGACCTAAGGGTTGGAATCTCAGTCCCACCTGAAAGGAGATATGGTCGGTGGAGCTATCGAGAGCCTTTTTGTAGCTGTGCTGAACATAGGGAAGACTATCATCCCATGTAAGTGGATTCTTAGAGTTATACATGTGCACAATGTGCACAATCATCCGATTGAAGACCTCTGGTCGGCCATTGGTTTGAGGGTGGAAGGAAGTGGATTTAGTGAGATTGGTGTCCAACAATGACCAGAGACTCAACCAAAATGTGTTGAGGAACTTGCTTTCCAGATCAGAGATGATGGTCTGTGGTATCCCAAAATGGACCCACATTTGTTCGAAGAAGATTTTGGAAGTATATTCCATTTTGATTCTCTTCTTGTTAGATGTGAGAATGGCCATCTTAGAAAATTGATCAACCACCACAAATATGCAATCATTTCCTCACTTGGTGGATGGAAGGCCAGACATGTAATCCATCGAGATGGATTCCCAAAGCCTCTTGGGAGTAGAAAGAGGGGTTTATAAGCCTTTCTTATTGATGGTTGGCTTGGAAATGTGATAGGAAGTGAAAGATATGATAGGCTTGTTGACTTGGTGGTCAGCACCTCCTTTGAGACCTGTGGGTTTTGGTGTAACGGCTACAATACTATTGCAAAAATGGTATCAGAGAGAAAGGTTATGGATTCAAGTATGCTCAATTGGTGTCGAGTACCTCAATTGGTACTGAGGGGGACATTTTTGACTTGGTGGTCAACACCTCCTTTGGGACCCACTAGTTTTAGTCTAACGACTGTCGTACTACCGTGAAAAAATTGTTGGAAAACTGAGAGGATGGGGTGAATAACTTGTTACTATGCTTAAACTATTATATCCATTTTTAAATTCATTGCATAAATTCTCAATGATGATGACAATAAATAAGAAGTAGAGGATTCAACATCATTAACACACATGAAATACACAGAGACAGATATTTCCTGAGGAAATCCATAAAGGGTAAAAACCACTTCTTCTTTATATGATAATGAGGCTACCACCTCTGTAAAAACCACTTCTTCTTTATATGATAATGAGGCTACCACCTTTGTAAAAACCACTCATAGTGAGGCTACCACCTCTATTTTGCAAGATGCAACTTACCAAGAGCACCAACTCTCTGTTTTCTCTAGCACCCACTGGAAGGAAGCACCAACTCCCTCACTATTCTAGCACCAACTGGATGGAAGCACCAACTTCCAGCCACACAGGCACCAACCTGTATAATATAGAACACTTGTTCTCCCTTACACCACCCTACCACCCTGGTTTCTTTGGCTACAACCAGATGGAAGATACAACTCCCTATGTTCAAGCACCCACTTGAACCTATGAGGAAAACAATCCTCACTAGCACATCCCTACCACCCTGATTATATAAAACTTTGCTATGTAATAATTTATCACAGTGATACAATATTTATCAATGGCTTGCCAATCTCATCACTATTATGTTGCACTACTCTTCTCTACCTGCATCAGTGTCTTCCTGCACACATCCTTGCACTTTTTGTTCTTATACCATTTATGCTCTGTGCTCCATGTCCCTTCAATGCACCATTCCTCTTCTGTACATTTTAGTTGCTGCACTCTGCCTCCTTCTACCTGCATCAATAACTCTCAACGACAACTCAATCTCTTCTATGTTTCGCGTTTTTATTCCCTCTATGCATCTTCTGCATGTTATCCTCATGTTGAGTGCTCTGCCTCATCATCATTGAATTCTTCAGCTTCTCTGACAGTTAAGCCCATGTGTTCATCATCACTAGGCATTATGCCGAGATTCCTTAGCCTCTCCAGCAGTCGAGTGCTCTTCATATTCTCTGTCACAGTCAAGCTCATTCCCTCTATTGTAATTCCAGGTTCCAATGGTCTTCCATCGGTTAATAGCCTCTATGAATAGTCTTCATTCCTCTGGTAGATTCCTCAAGACTCTTCAACTTCTCTAGAAAACACCCTGAAGTCTCTTCAAGTCCTATGGCAGAAACCACCAGTCGTTTCTAGAAGTTTCATTGTGAACCTCTTGAGCCTTATGCCTTTGGCACCTTTCACCTTTCTTTTCACATGTGGCCTCAAGTGGTGACCACATGCTTGTTTAGAAGGTGATTTTGTGATTCGCATTTCGGAAATTCCTGTTGTGAGGCATCTTGACCCTCCAAGTCGCGATCTCTGAAACCCTGAAAAGGATCTTAGCTAGACTAGCTCCTTCCCTTCTCCTGACCATCAGCTATGACCAAGTGTTTATCCATAAAGCGACTTCGCAACTCGCAATTTCAGGAATCATATGATGAGGCATTCTGATAAACAATAGGTTGATTCGGGTGGCCAGGATTTGTGTGTCTAGATGTACAGTTGATATTCGATTCCGAACCCCACTTGCTATTCTGCCTTTAATGAAGGAGGGGGTTCTTGAATTGGACTGCACAACTCTGTGTGGCCGAGATTGAAGTGCATATATCTATGGTTGAGATTCGATTCCAGACCCCCTCCGCCTTTGTGCCTTTAATGGGAGGGGTGGGGTGTCCGGAATGAGGTAGTTTTTTATGGGGCCCTCCTAAACCTCTTACTGCTTCCTCCTTCGTTTACCACCTTTGCCTCCTTTTGACATGTGTCTTCCACCCAGCCTCTCTCCTTCCCCTATCACATCTCGACTCTCCATGTCACAAACTCTGAAATAGAGCTTGGTTGTTAGCATCTTCCTCCAAATCTTGACGATGTGACCACAACCTATGTCCACTCACTAATCATTTGAGAACTTCACTCTTAAGATCAATGGTCCACGATCTGTGGTGATTGGACGACTATCCTCCGCCCCAGAACTTCAACTTTTAGGACTTTGGGGGAGTGTTGATACTAAAACTCCCGAAACTGAATTCCTGGAATGACATCACTTGATGATGTGTCATGATCCATGTGGCTGCCACATGTCCTTGCTGATGTAGGTTGCCACCTATCCTTGCTGACATGGTCTGTCATGATCTACCTCCTAGATTTGACGACCCAAATTTTTCCTTGATCCAATGACTAGGATTATTTTGTGATTTTGCATATCGCGAGTTCGAGAGGTTAGGGAACCCCGTTCCTTTAACTTTCCAGTCAGCGAAGGGATGATCTTTCGCAATGTATCCTTCTTGGATTGACGACCCCAATTTTTCCTCGATCCAACGGCTGAGATTATATCGCGAGTTGGAAGGATAGATAACCTCATGCCTTTGACCTTTCAGTCAGTGAAATTTTGATCGCTCGCCATGTGTCCTCTGTCTTCAACGACCAGGATCATTTCACGATCTCGCATATCGCAAGTTTGAGGGGTTAGAGCACCTCCTTCCTTTGACTTTCCAGCTAGTGAAATGTTGATCTGTTACCACATTTCCTACCCGAAGATGGATGGTCCTCCTGCTTTCAGGATTTTGTAAGCCCACTTCTCCTTGCACTTTAAAGAACGTATAGGTTCTCCTAGATCCAATGATGGTCAGACCCCGTGCTCGAATATAACGCCCGAGATATATTCTCGTCTATTGTGCACTACTCCTCTCTGAATTCAGATCTGACGGTCATTGGGGATTCTGAATGAGATCCAACATTCACTGTTGCTCCTCCTCTTCCATTATCGTTGCACTACTAATCATGATGATCTTTTCCATCGATGTTCTTGCCATCGTTTTTCTTGCCATCAATGACAAGATCACTCCAAACTGTAAACCTGCCAACAATATCCCCCTTTGGCATTGATGGAAACCTTGAATGGCTGTGCTAATCTATTTGGACCTCTAGCTATAGCATCCGGTCTAGACTAGGACCACTCCTTTTCTCCCCCTTGGACATCAATGTCAAAGAAAACATGCTCCCCCTGAGCTGTTGCAGTACTCATAAGAGGTATCAGATATTCAACCAATACATACTCCCCCTAACAGGATGGACTCTCTGAGGTGTGAGATGAGATGACACCCATCTTCTGATGGAGATATTCAAATGGTGTCTTGGCTATAAGGGGTTTAGTAAAGATGTCTGCAATTTGTTCTGTGGTTGGAATGTAATGAACCTGAACAGTGTGATTGGTGACCTTATCTCTCAGAAAATGGTATTTTATGGGAATATGCATGGTCTTGGAGTGGAATACAAGATTATTTGACACACTTATGGCACTTGTGTTATCACAATGAATTGGGATCGGTGCAGTATATTTTACCTCCAAGTTTGCAAGTGTCTGAATCATCCATAATACCTGAGTGAAACAAGTAGCAGCAGCAATGCACTCTGCCTCTGTAGTTGATAAATAAATGGAACCTTGCTTTTTACTCAACCACGCTACTAGAGAATCTCCTAAGAAGAACACAACTCCAATCGTACTTTTCCTTTCATCCATGCAGTTAGCCCAATCAACATCTGAGTAGACTGATAATTGAAAATTCTGATTTTTAGGATACCACAGGCCATAGTTCATTGTTTCTTTCAAATATTTGAATATCCTTTTGACATCTAGCAAATGACTCTGTTTAGGTGCAGAGTGATATCTTCCCACCATTCCAACATCATGCATTATGTCTGGATGAGATGTTGTGATGTATAACATGTTGCCTATCATTGACCTATATGAACTTTGATCAACATCAGGTGAGTTATCATCCTTGCTTAATTTGCATCCAGTAGCCATAGGTGTGCCCACAGGTTTAGAATCTTCCATTTGAAACCTTTTCAACATTTCTCTTAGATATTTTTCTCGAGAAATGAACATTCCTTCAGACCTCTAAGTAATTTGCAAACCAAGAAAAAATGACAGTTCACCTATCATAGACATTTTAAACTTAGACTCAATGGAAAAAACAAACCATTGTACCAATGAATCCTTATTACATCTGAAGATGATGTCATCTACATAGACCAACACGATGAGAAAATCATTACCCTCTTTTTTGATATATAGATTGTTGTCAACTGTTCCTCTCTTGAATTCTTTGTCTTGGAGATATGTATCTAGTCTGTGATACCAGGCACGAGGGGCTTGTTTTAACCCATATAAATATTTCTTCAGCTTGCATACAAAGTCAGGGTTATCAGACAGTTCGAAACCTTCTGGTTGTTGCATATAGACTTCTTTGTTTAAAACTCCATTTAGAAAAGCTGACTTGAAATCCATTTGATAGACTTTAAACCCTTTATGGCAAGCATAGGCAAGAAATATTCTGATAGTTTCTAATCTTGCTACGGGCACAAATGTTTCATCAAAATACAGTCCTTCTATTTGAGCATAGCCTTTACAGACCAATCTTTCTTTGTTCCTAACAACTTGTCCTTTCTCATTCAACTTATTCTTAAAGATCCATTTGGAGCCTATGACATTTTTATCTGCTGGTCTAGGAACGAGTTCCCAAGTGTCATTATTTTCAATCTGGTCCAGTTCCTCATTCATTGATTTTAACCAATTTACATCTTCACTGGCTTCATTAAAGTTCTTGGGTTCCACCATGGATATGAAGGCTATATGTGATTTCTCAGTGTCTTTGATTATCCTTCTCCTAGTTTGTACACCTTTGTCTTTCTCACCATTTATCTAACTTGCAGGATGATTCTTTTGAGTAATTATGGAGGAAGGATTTGATGTTGCTTGCTGGTTTTAATCTACTTGAGTATTTTCATCTTCATCCAATTCAAAGTCTTCTTTTTCTAATTCTTGGACCTGTTCATCTTCATCTTTACCTGTGTCCTCTGAAGCAGACTCAATATTGCTCACCTCTGTTACTGGACTCCATCAACCTTTAAATCAATGCAATCAACTAATTTGTGCAATCTTTTATTAAAACATCTATATCCTTTACTATTGGTAGAATATCCTAAGAAGATGCCTTCATCAGCCCTGTCATCATATTTTCCAAGGTTTTCATTATTATTCTTTATGTAGCACTTACTCCCAAAGACTTTGAAGTGTTTTATTGAATCAGGTCTTCCATACCACAGTTCATAGGGTGTTTTGTCACTGTGTGGTATGAGGTGGGATTTGTTAAGAACATGGACAACTGTGTGTATTGCTTCTACCCATTAGGTTTGATCAATATTGTTCTCATTCATCATTGACCTGACCATTTGTTGAACTGTTCTGTTTTTCCTTTCAACTACTCCATTTTGTTGTGGAGTTCCTGGGATAGTGTATTCTCTCTTGATCCCATTTTTATCACAGAATTTCTTGAAATCACTTGACATAAATTCTCCTCTTTTGTCTAATCTTACAACCTTTAATCTGTTTCTTGTTTGATTTTCTGTTAAAGCCTTAAATATTTTAAATTTCTCAAATGCTTCATATTTTTCTTTGAGAAAAGTAACCCAAGTGAGTCTGGAGTAATCAACAATGATTAGCATGAAGTATTTTTTCTTCTCTATGCCTTCTTGTCTTGATGGTACAAATAAATACATATGAACTGATTGGAGTGGTTTCTCTGTTGAAGTAGAGCTCTTGGATTTAAACTATATCCTGGTTAGCTTTCCTACTTGGCAGGGTTTACACACATAATCTTCTGGCTTTGATATTCTTGGAAGATCTTTTACTGCCTCAAGATTTTTGAGCTTGATTAAATGATCAAAGTTTATATGTCTAAGTCTCCTATGCCATAGCCATCTCTCATCATGTTTTCTTAGATGACACTCTTCTCTAACTTCTTTCAGTGCATATACATTATTTTCTATCCTTATGCCTTTAGCCACCACTTGTCCCAAGTTTACAGACTTTATCTTGCAGTCCTTGGAAGTGAACACCACTTCACATCCTCTATCACACATTTGAATTAGACTGAGCAAATTATGTTTCAGCCCATCTACAAGCAGAACATCTTGGGCTTTTCCTTTTCCATTATTAAACTCACCATCCCTTTACCCTTGATTTTACCTGGAGCATCATTTCCAAAGGTTAGGTTTCCTGATTTACTTTCACTTAGAGATAGAAGGTTACCTTTGTCTCCCGTCATATGTTTGGAGGATCCATTGTCTATATACCAAGGGTTCTTTTTTCTTTGAGATGACAACACTAATCCACACTTGTCACTTTCTTTCTTCTTCCAACCCTTGACATTTTTAGTAGAGGGATTCAAATCTGGTTCATAGTTCTTTAAGCGACAGTCAATAGATTTATGTCCATAATTATGACAGGTGTAACATTCTGGTTCTTTGAATAAGGGATCATAACGATTGTTATGATTAACCTGTGTCCTTTTCCCATCCATCAAGTGATTTGCATTTTGTGATGGTTTGTTACTTGGTTGTCTCATTCTTTGTTGTGGAAGATATCTATACATTGAATGTCTTGATTTCTCATATCTCAATTTTAAAGAACAATTTACATCTTTATGACCAAAGTTAGAACAGAAAAAACAATATCCATAGAAAAAACCTTGGTACCTGGAAAATGGTTGTCTCCTTTGAGAAGGTCGATTTCTTCCATGCTGATGATTTATTTGAACAGAGAGTACATTATTTATTTGATCTATAGTTTTAGTTCTGGTACCTCTTTCATTACTCCTCCAGGGCCGCTGATTATCTTCTTTTGTTTCTGCAGGTTTTTTGTTGTCATAGATAATAGATTTGACAAACTTGATGGGATCTTTGTTTCTTGGCTGATCACTACTTGATCCCTCTTCATAACCCATACCTGTTTTCATATTTGGGTTTCTTTTCGGATTTAGAATGGTGGCCAATTCTTCTGAGGCTTTGATACTTGACAGATTCTGATGATACAAGGCTTGAAACTTCTCCATCTCTTTCCTAGTTTTCACTACTTCTTCCTCTAGAGCTTCACATATTGCCTTATTTTCTGATAACTGTTGTTTCAGAATTTCTTCGATTTTATTTGTCTCTTCTAATTCCACTTTTAGTAGGGAAAAGTCTTTGTTAGGTTATTTACTGGCTTTCTTGAACTGTATCAACAATTATTTTTTCTTTTTCGTCTTAATTCTGAGTCTGTCAAGCTCTTCTAGTGCATTGATCAGTTCTCCTTCTAGGTCAACCAAAGATTCTTCTTCATTAGCATCACTTCCTGTTCTTTTATTATCATAATACTCTTTGGCCATAAGTATGAAGTCATTTATTTTATCTTCAATAGAGGAGTCATTGTCTTCATCATCTGAAGGATCATCATCATTGTTTACACAAAGACTTTTCTTCTTAAAATTATTCTCTTTAAAGAAATTTTTCTGTTTGTGCTTCTCCTCATCATCATATTTCTGATCCTTTCTTTTGTGAGGAAATTTATTTGCAAAATGACCTATCTTACCACAGTTGAAGCATTTTACCTTTGTATTTTCCTGATCCCTTCTTCAGTCTTCTCACAAATTTTTCTTCAATTTCATCAGGCTCATAATCCTCATTCTTGTCTGCCTTAAATGATGCTTCTCTGGAGGTGGGTTTATCTTTAACTATTCTCATTTCATATGTAGTCAGCATTCCTAGAAGTTGATCAAACTCCAAGTCTTTTATATCATTAAGTTCTTCTAAAGCAGAGACCTTCGGGTTGAACCTATCTGGTAGAGATCTCAAAATTTTCTGAACTAAAGAAGGTTCCTCAATTTTTTCACCAAGTGCTTTCATTGCATTTACCAGTTCTTCAAATCTCAGAAAGTACTTTCCAACAGTTTCATCCTCTTTCATCTTCAGATGTTCAAACTGTACTTTGTAGGTTTGAAGCTTGGCATCCTTTACCTTCTCATTACCTTCATAACTACTAATGAGTTTGTCCCACAGTTCTTTGGCAGTTTCTAGGTGCATAACTTTTACAAATTCTTCTTTTGCAAGCCCACTCAAGATAGCATTCATAGCCTTAGCATTGAATCTAAATTCTAGCTTGTCATCCTTATTAGCTATTACAACTGGCTTTACATAACCAGTATCTACCACATCCCAGACATCTGCACCTAAAGCCATTATGTAGGTTCTCATTCTAACTTTCCATAAGGCAAAGTTTGTTCCATTGAACATAGGGGCCTTATTGGTTGAATTTCCTTCATG
>ML855522.1:34869-47006 GCA_009831015.1 Picea engelmannii | reverse complement strand
AGGCTTGTGATCAGTGTGGATGATTGTCTGCATTCCAATAATGTAATGTTTGCATTGAAGACAAAATTTCACAATGGAATACATTTCCTTGCCATAGGTGGGGTACTTCTAGATGGTATTTGAGAGTGTCTCACTATGGTATGTTATTGGTTGTCCATGCTAAGTGAGAATTTCACCTACAACATAGTTGGATGCATCAGTCTCAATCTAGAACAATTGTTGCAGATCAGGTATGGAGAGTACTGGAGCTAAGAAAAAGAGATGCTTTATATCATCAAATTCTTGTTGTTGTGCCTTCCCCCATGTGAGCGTTTCCCTGCCACCACCCTTGGTCACTTGAATGAGGGCCCATGCAATATGGGAGAATCCCAACATGAACCATCGGTAGAAGTTGGCAAGTCCCAAGAAGATCTGAAGCTTGGTTAGTGTGGCCAGGGATGACCAATCATAGATGACTTGGATCTTAGCTGGATCCACATGTACCCCATAATCATCATTAATGTATCCCAAGTATTGGACCTTGTTCATTCTGAAGGAACATTTTTCCATGTTGGAATATAGCTTGTGTTGTTGAAGAGTGCTCAAAACCTGCTTAATATGATGCATGTGCTCCTCCCAAGTTCTATTGAAGATCATGATTTCATATAGATATACCACCACAAAATATTTGGCGAAGGGTCTCAATACATCATCCATCAACCTCATGAAAGTGGCTGGTGCATTTGTTAAGCCAAAGGGAATGACCAACCTTTCGAAGAGACCTTCTTTAGATTTGTAAGTTGTTTTCCATACATCAGTCAGTTGGATGGGGACCTAATGGTAAACATACTTTAGGTCAATCTTGTTGAAGAAATTGTCCCCCTTGATTTGGTCAAGAAGGTCATCAATTCAGGGAATTGGATACTGGTTCCAGACTGTGATTTTTTTTAAGTCTCTGTAATCAATGCAGAGCCGCTATGTATTGTATTTCTTCTGCACCAGTACAACCGGGCTTCTGTAAGGTTTGGAGTTGGGTCTGATGTGCCCCTTTTCAAGAAGCTCTTGGATCTGACGCTTGATTTTGTCATTTTTCATCACTGAGTGACAATAGACTAGTCCATTAGGTAGAGGTGCACCGGGGGGTAGATCAATTGGATGCTTGACATGGCAGTGCGTCGATACCCCAGTGGGTGAGGATAAGATATCTTTGTACTCTTCCACGATCCCATCCAATTGATTATGATGCAAAGAGAGTCTTTACATAGAGGCCACAGATGTGGCGGTGACCTTTTGATGACTATGAGAATAGATCACAAAGGAGACACAATTCCTGGTCTACGAAATGTCCTTATTGCATTGATTATCATAGATTAAATAAATAGTGGTAGGTGGTGCTACCTCTTGTATCCTGCACAATTATCTACCCAAAGTAATAATAACACTGTGTGGTCTATTCTCATATAGAGCATGTTTCTTCCACACATATCGTTGTCCTAAAATAACATCACAAACTTCAAGGGGATCAAAATTACAAAATACCTCGTCTTTGAAGGGATTGATGTCATAGGGAAGATGACATTGTTGGGTGATGTGAAGATATGTTCCTTGGTGAAGCAAACTGAGGATGTAGGGATGTAGGTTTGGTGTCATTGGCAGGTCCAACTGCTTGACGACCTGTGTTGAGATCACGTTCTTCTGAATTCCCCTATCAACAATGAAATGAATCATAGCCTGCTTTACCCACATCTGTGAGTGAAATAAGTGTTCCCCTCCCCCTCGTTCTTCTAGTTCACTTGGATAGAATTTGGTGGTAGCTCTAATGGTTCTAGGTTCAACATCGATAATCTACTTCCATCCTTATATATTTGATTCGGATTCAGAATCTTCCTCTGAATCAAAATATTTTAGCTCAACCACGAGTGACTTCTTGGAGAAAAATTCTTTGGTGTTGTGCCAAGGGATTTTATGGTATTCACACCACTTTCCCATGTCCTTCTTCAACTTCTCATAACCCTTCTTGTGTTGTGTCTTGGAATGGTTTTCCTTAGAGTGGCCATCTTTACTTTGTCCCTTGTTTTGTAGGTTGGGACCACCTTTTCCTTGTTTCGACTATGAGGAGTTTAAATATCCAAAATCTCACCTCTTCTGCTTAAATTTCTACTCGATCTTGACAACATATCTATAAGCTGCAACTAATAATGTGATGTCCAGAAAATTCATTTTTGTTTGAATGTATATATAAAAACAACCATGATATTTGAGCACTAGTTGTTGTTCAAAGTATTTGATACCTAATCTGGTCTGTAGGGTATGGAAAATATTGGTGAAATCTGGTACTGTCTAGTCCCTTTCCTGATGCAGCATGGTCCATCTTATGTATTGGTCGCCGTATCTTCCAACAGGGCAGTATTGTTGTTTAATGGAATCCATGAAGGAATCCCATGTAGGGGAAACCACAAATTTTCATATTCCTCTATGGCCCTTTTCTCAGAGTAAATATCCCACTAGTCCTTAACATGGGGGACATCCTTGAGGAGTGCAACAATAGTATTTTGTCTATCAAAAAAATTTTGGACAAAAAAATACCCTTCGAGAATATTCAAACATTTATCTACATCATCGACATCTATAAATACTTCAAATAATGGAATATCAAAATTTACTTGTACCTTGAAGGGGGTTGCATGGACACTTGATGAAGATGTGTCTCTTATAGCAGTTGTTGAAGGATCCGTGCAAAGTTGTCCATCATTTCATTCCTTTCTCATAGGGATTCCTCGAGAAATTTTTTAAAAGGATCTCCTGCTCCATCATATTTATTCTCGTCCCCAATTGGTTTTTGTTGGGCTGGGTTTTGTCAATCTTTCAAAGGCTCGACTAGTTCGAGTCCTAATTTCTTGTACCTAGATTTTGTTGGGGCATGAATGAAAAAAAATAAATGAAGAGAAGACCGCTCTGATACCACAGATCCATATTTGTGCATGGAACAAAATGAATAATAAACTGAAGAAAATAACATAGAATACAAAGAACAACACTAGATATCTAGTGAACAATAACTTCTATTGAATAAATAAAATAGGTTGAAACTGTAAAACTACAAAACTGAAAACAACTTGCTCAAATGGTGGTATCTATATTTGAGAAGAGATGTGGCTTCTACACGCATCCATTTGAACAAAATGATTACAATGAGGCTCCACAGGCCTTTTTAACATTACTCATGAATGCCAAAGCCCTAGACATCCAAAAATATAACCCTAGGAGGTAAAACATAAAAAGTTATGTGGGCCTGATGGGTAAGTTGGTACCTCATATCCATTAAATAGGAAAACATGAGAAGATAAGTGGTCTTTAATAAATGAGAAACCGATAGGAATCCAGTCATACCTGTTTAATTTCTCAGATAATTTATGTCATTCAAGTGATATTGATAAAGTTTGCATTTGATTTTATTACACTCCTACACATATGGGTCCCACCTCTAGGACAATGAAATCCTGGCTATGAATGAAGGGGTCTTAAGACCATCTTATGGACATTTTAAAATGGAAATTAGATGAGGTTCATTAGCCTTTTGTTCAACCATGCATGCTTCTTCTTAAGGATTTACAAAAGTATATTGTTCATACAGAAAAATACAGATTAGGTATAATGAAGGACATCAAAATCAGAACCCATTTGCAGCAAGCCTGTTCAATACTCCGAAGGGGTAATTTTGACATCTAAAAAATATCCTTCCCAGGAAAAATGCCCCATTTCCCATGAGCCTGTTCAGTACCCTGATGGGTTTTCCTAGTTATACCACAGCCCAGTACCCACTGCTAGCATACCTGTTCAGTATCTCGACGGGTTAGCCTCTTACACCCATTTTCCATCAAAGGCTCTTGTCTCAATATTTACCCTTAAGATAAAATTTATAGATTGCTTTCGCATGGGTGAATGGGGAAGCATCTTTGAAAACCTTTTTACAAGATGGGATGGTATTAAATTGGAAGATATTTTATAGATTTCCCATAAAAGATTGTTCATATGAAAAATAGACTTATGTATCAAGATTAGTTGAAAGACATATCATGGTCAAACTTACATAATGTGTGGTGGATGAGGCCATGAGAGAATTACCTAAAGGTGCCTCTAGTCCCCAAGTTCATATTCTCCATATAAGATTGTGTTCCCTCACAAGTAGAAGTTTCATTCACTCTCTTGCTACTATTTGATAAGAATGTTTGAATAACAAGTTCTGATAGGAAGCTAGGATGTACAAGTTACCTATGGGCATCATTATGCAGACCTTAAAGATTTTGTAAATCCCCATAATATTTTAAAGATTAGGCTTATGAGCAACTGTTATTATTAATAGTCAGAAATATGCATGTAATAAAAAGAAGAAATATCTTAAGTTGTTTTGGTTTTTTATGTTAGATCACCAATATTATCTTCATCTCATTTTATTTATTTGAAAAGAAAAATGAAAAGATGTTGCATTTATTTAGAACTAGGTTAACTAACATGCAACTTTTATTCTATCATATCTAAGAACAAGAAATCGTATTTCACGAGTAAGAATATTTCCAATGTAACCATGTGTGTAATAGGTGTAGAAACACATTCATACTTGGGCTTGAAAGAGAATCTTTAATGTATACCAGAGTATGAAGAACCAACTACTTTGGTCATGATGTGAAGAGTTGTTGAAGAAGAGAGTGGTGGTTCAATCTGGTTGTCGTTTGGAACCAATGTTCGATATAGTCATGATTTTATTGGTTCACTTGATTGTTTAGGCCACTCTGAACGTCTCCCTATATCATGCCTTGAAGATCATATTCTTTCAAATGACTAGTCTCATTAGTGCATAGAGGTTCTCCAGAAAGGCATATTAGGAATTCCTTGATCTTAGGTTCTAGTGGTTGTTCTCCATCAAATGTGGTCCATGATTTTTCGGTCTCCTCAATAGATTGGAAAAGGGAATCAAAGGAGACTTCTAGATCTTCTTGTGTATGCAGAGCAACATTTAAGTTCTTGATTGTTGTCAATATTTGTTCTTCCTAAGAGGCTGATATTGAGATACCAGCTGTTGCTAGGATTTGAGACAACTCTGTTAAAATCTTGATCATCTTTGCATTCTTTTTTTTGGTTGATGGGTCATGTCTCACACATGAATTAGTGTAGAGGGGAAGGGGGGTAGGGGGGCGGGGGGGTTCTTATAGTGCCCAAATATTTTAAAAAATCTTAAAGAAACAAAAAGAAGCAAACTAAAACAAAATGTAAGCAAACCAATTATATACTCAAAGTGACACCGTGCTACTAGGACCCTGTTGTCACCAAGTTATCTGTTCACACAAGTCAACTTCTCATCTCATATATATATATATATAATGGCTAATGCTAATAAAACAAAAATTCTAACTACTGAAAGGAAGAGGACAACCTAACTTTGGATAAACCCCACTAAAGTGGATTCCTGATCTCTTCCCTCATGTATTACTGTCTTCTCTCCACCCTTAGGTCATCCCTAAAATCACACCATACTTGCATGAAAAGAAACACACTTTCATGAAAGGAACACTCAAGGATTTGGAGAAATAAAAGAAACCTACCTATGCTCTAATCCCTTTAGCACCTCCCTGGCAATGTCACCAAAATGTTGGGCTAAATATATGCACTATTAATTCCCACATTTAATTATCAATCGAGGGTCGTAAGCTTCGAGGTGCAAGTACAGGAAACGCGGGATCAAAGCCTAGTCTAACCTAATCTAAGGACAAAAAAACAATATTCAAACCCACACTACAAAAAATTAAAGTGCAAGGAATCCAAAGGTATAGGAAAATAAAGCGATATGAAATAAAACTATAGGAAATTTGATGAAAACAATATAAAAACAATCTTAAGAAAAAGAAAATCAAACAATGCTGCAAATTAAATCTAAACTTGAAATCTTCCATAGTCAGATGCATCAATCATGGAGAAGAAGGAGAAGGAATAAGTAAATATGATGATGTAGATATGTGAAACAAACTATTGAAATTCTTATGTGATAGAAAAGAAATACCAACTCTGTCAAGAAAGATGAATGTTAGATGGGTTAAGAAGAGATGAAAATAGAACTTTCAATGTACAATGTAGAACTCAACAAAGAATAATCATAAATAATGGAGGAATGCTTATATAGTTGACTCAAAAGGTTGAATGTACACAGTCAAATAAAATCTGGAAACATGGTTGAAGAAAATGAAATGGATTCTTGGTGACAATTGTCTAACTTAGAGGATTTGCAATCAACCAAGCAAGGAAAGAATATGAATGAAAATGAATAGATGCATAATGGGTGGTGTGTGTTAATGTGCAAGTTCTGGGTGCAAAGAATGAAGAAAAGAGAAGGGAAATATGTTCATAAATAAATGTAAATGCCCATGCATGGGTAATCAATCTGTAAGCACATCATGAAGGATGGCACACACTCTAAATTGTGAATAATAAGTGCAGTTATGAACCTCTATTTTTGTGTCTTCTATTCATAAATGAATTCAAATATCCAACTAAAGATGAAAACTTCATTTTATGCATTTGACACAGCTAGGAAGGAAAAACACTATTTAATAATGTGAGCAAGAAATAGATGGAAAATTAATCAAGCATGAATGGGCATAATTAAAGAAAGGCACAAAGAAATGAATCGTTGGTCGAATAGTCATTAAGCACATAAATAGAGCAGCATGAAAACACATATATTCAAATCTTGGAAAAGGAGTATGATTGAGGTTAAATGAAATATGATGGTGCTTTGAGTGGAAGGGCATAAATTCAAGTTGTTCATGAAACCAATTGCAGAATCAAATTGTTGAGTTGAAACACACAATGCATGGAAATCAAATTAATTCAAATTCATAAACTAAATAGAAAAAGAAATAACAACAGGGACATACCCAGATCGAGGGGACCTACCTGACCTAGACATTCTCCTGGATAACTAATTCATATCAGAACTAGAATGATGCATCAAATCTCATCCATGAACTGTTCTTGTTTATTAGAACTCAAAATCTTTGATTACAACATTTTTCTCATCAATTTCATGTCTCTAATATGATGAATTTCTCCCAAATACAAATTTTAAATAATAATTATGGCTCATCCTTAGCCCTATGAGGCTCTTATTTATACAGGAAATCTAAAGGGAGATGATAGAATCGAATCCCCCAAACTCAGATTTTGGTTAAAACCAATTTTACAAATTTTAAAGCAAAATCACAAAAATCTAGGTTTTGTTGTAATTTGGGCAGATTCGAGTTAGGGATCCACCCATATATTCCAAACCAATTCCCATTTTGAAAAATTTCATGCATTTTACTCAATTTTCCATATTATAGACAAAACCCATTTCGTATAATTTCCAGATCTGATGCCATCTGAACGGAAATCGAGGCACAAGTTGGCAGTTTGAGATTTTTGCTAATTTTTGCGGAATCATTACCCTTGAGTTGTAGGTCCACATGTGTGATCTGGGTGAATTATGCCTCATGCCTCCACATCTAAACATCTCCCTGGACAAAACCCATGTCCCTGATTTTCCTCTAGAAGATTTCCAAAATTTCAAATTATTTCTAGTACCAGACTATTGTTGATGTTGGTATTGGATGACCTAGAGCATTCTGGTACCGGATGGTTTCTGGAACATTCTAGTACTGGATTTGTTTAATTGCGAGTAATGGATGATATGGATCGTGAGTACCATATGACATGCAGTGTGAGTACCAAATGACTGTAGAACCTTCTGGTACCGGATGACTTAGAGTACTAGATGAGCACAGTATTGGTACCAGACAAGATGACTACTGGATGACATGGAGTATGGGTACTGGATGACTATGTAGGTACTGGTTGACTATAGAACCTTCTAGTAACATATGACTTGGATTACCGGATGAGCACAATATTGGTACCGGACGAGCTGGTACTGGATGACATGAAGTATCAGATGAACGCAGTATTGTTACCGGATGAGTTGGTACTGGATGACATGCAGTGTGGGTACCGGATCAATGTGTAGGTACTGGTTTACTGTATAACCTTATGGTACCAGATGACTTTGAGTGTCGGATGACCTACAATGCGGGTACTGGAACAGGAACAGTATAGGTACCAAAAAATGGACAATGCATATACCAGAACCTGAACAATACATAACATGTTTCTTAGACATAGAAACATAGGATTAAACCATCACAGACACAAATATTGTATAATCATCCTTTTAATCACTAAAAATATGGAAAATTATGTATTAACCACATAGGGTGAATAACAAGAGATAATGGAGGTTTATGGTGTAATTAGCGATATATTATTGACAAAATGCGGGGAGAAAGTGTAATGATGAGTGTATTTGTATGGAGGAAAGTATGACAAAACTGAATCCCGAGAAATCCTTTATTGCGCAAGGGATTCCTCAAGCAACATTTTAAAAGGATCTGTCGCTCCATAATATTTTTGTTCATCCCCCATGGGTTTTTGTCTGGTTCAGCACCGCCAATATTGCAAAGGCTTGACTGGTTCGAGTCCCAACTTCTTGTACCCAGATCTTGTCGGGGACATGCATGAAAAAAATAAATGAAGAGAAGACTGCTCTAATACCATTGATCCATATTTATGAGTGGAACTAAATGAATAACAGATTGAATACAATAACATAGAGATACAAAGAACAATAACAGATTTCCAGTGAACAATAACGTCTATTGATTAAATAAAATAGGTTGAAACTGTAAAACTGCAAAACTATAAACAACTTTCTCGAATGATGGTAGTTATCTCTAAGAAGAGATGTGGTTTCTACGCACATCCATCTAAGAAGAATGATTACAATGAGGCTCCATAGGCCTTTTTAACATTACTCATGAATTTCAAAACCCTAAACATCCAAAAACCTAACCCTAGGAGGTGAAATGCCAAAATTTATGTGGGCCCGATGGGTAAGTTGGTACCTCAACTTCTCAAGGTCATAAATTTTTCATAGGACCTTCGTTTTAGTCACGTGATGGCTTGTTGAAAAGGTCTTTTCAAGAAATACACATTATGTCGTCAAAATATAACTTCGTCTATAGTTTGACAGTGGAAATCCAAACAAATACTATTTAGGGATGTTGGCACAGAAGCATACCCAGGGTTCAATTCTTCAACAATTCACTAACAAAACCCTAACTACTGGCCCTTTCGGAAACACCTGTGAAGTAGATGAGGTCTCACCCGAGGTAGAGGTAGGGGTGGTGGGAGGATTTAAGTGTTTGCAACCTAGTTGGGACATAGATATGTGATTACAATACTCTAACAAAGCACTTAGCAGTTATGATTTATCGGTATTTAACCAGTATTTACTTTGCAAATAAAAACCCTAATTACAGAGTAACACAATTGTTGCATCTCTTTTGTCACCTAAATGAGAAAAATAAGGGTTCTTACAAGCCCAATTGGGTCAGCTAGGCAAGACAACAGTAGAGGAAAGAGTTAGAAGTATAAAGCATAAAAGATAAGCAAAGAATTAAACTAAGAATGATAAAAGAAATTAAACTAGAGTGCATAAGAACATTAGAACAAGAAATAAACAAGACTCATACCACCAATGGAAAGGATTGTATTAGTGGAAAGAAAACATCAAAGAGAAAGGGGGACTTTGGGTTCCCTCTTCCTCTAAGGGAGGGCTCTTGGACCCCCAAATATTGAGCTCTTCTTACAAGTAAGGAACTAAAATGAAATGGTGAAGAGAATCCAAAGCACATTCAATATAGAGGTGATATGAATGGCTAAATGAAATGGTGCTAGCATGCTCTTGATGAGGACAGAAGATCCTCCAAGAGAATATCAGCAACATGATAATACAAATGAATTACTTTAAAATATAGTGCACCCATTTCTTCCTTTTATAGCATAGCTTTGAGGTATTATGTAACCAACTCGTAATGTGAATAAGGGGCCCTTTAGGGCACCTTTAGGTCTTTGACCAGCCCCCTAGTCAGTTTCAGCCGAGATTTGGATGTCAAATCAACTTGGAAGCTGAACCAGAAGTGGGTGGAAGGCCAAACAATATCATAAATGCATCGTTTTGATGTGTGCGTGGCTTTTTGCATCCACAGTTGCGCATCAGGCGCATGCGTGCTTTTCCAACGTTATCTGATTGTTGCACGTGCGTGTGCGCCTTGTGTATTTTTTGCACATGCTGATTTTATTGATGGTTGTATAGTTTTGGACCTTTTGGAGATGAATTTTCGGTCCATGAGTGAAGTAATGAGTGTTTTGAATATGCTGGATTCCTGTAACCATTTGCAGATGAAATTTTGGTGATAACAGATGCCCCCTGATGTGTGAGGTTAGGAGCATACGTATAGCCAAAATACATCAATGTTTCTACTACTGAGAGTACCTGTGAAAGAAAGAGCTCTGTGGGGAGTGTCAAGAGTGACCCATTGGAAAGAGAGGGGAACCTATAGGACCCAAGCCTTTCCCAAGGTGTGGAAAAACAAAACTGTGTACAAACAAGGCGGGCTTGTCCCATGCTCATGTCATGTAATAAAAATGATGTAATACAATAACTGAAGCTATGTTGTGGATGTAGATCACTACAGCACCCTCCGGGGAGGTTTGATAATAACAGAGGACAATTCTGATGGTGAACAAACTCTAAAAAAGGTAAGGACACCTGTGAGAAGTGTCGATAATGTGAAAACATTGATAGTCTATCAAATTTCAGAGGTCTTCGACTAAGATAAAACAACTGCAATAGTCACAAAGTAAGACCCACCATAACATGAGATAGTGTTGAAGTTGAATGTTATGGGGGTCAATGAAAATAGAGAACAATGGTGGTTTTCTCTGTGTCGTTCAAGACTCCTCATTGTAAAGGTAATGAGAGTGAAGACACTATCGCCCTTCTGGAAACTGTGCTGATGTCGACAGAAAGGGAGACGCGAATCCAAGAAGAAAAGGGCTTTCTGAAATCCATTGGATAAGATTAGGAAATGATGAGGTACATGGAAGAAGTCAAGATCCGGTGAGACTCAAGACTTCCTTTGGTTGGGTGGATATACAAAGTGGCAGCAACCATAAAACTAAATCTAGCATCAGGGAGACGACTAGACGAGGGTGAGTTGTGCGAGAGGCGCGACAAAATGGATAAACATAGAGATGAAAAAGGTGTATGGGATATAAGATAATCGGGGTTTATGGATAATGTCATAGATGTCGGGAAATGAAAAAATTCCCCAACCAAGGGAGACAAGGGTTTCTTTGCCGGGAAAAGGAAGGTCACTAAAGGCGACAATAGAAAGCTATGAAAATGCAGAAAAAGGGTTTGTACAATTTAAAACAATAAAAAAATAAGTTGGGATAACTGTGTAGATATAGAAACAGGTGCCCCAGTGTAAGATGGATTGGCCTGATGATGGCGCAAGTTTCTTGGAAAATAGGTGGAGGGTTGGGGCCCCATAGGCAGGTTTTTGTATTGGGGAAATGTATGGAGGATAATCTGTAGAGGGGAAAACTGATGGTGGATGAAATGGATGGTTAATGATACTGTGGGGGTGCAGTCAGAGTAGAACCATGATGAAGTAACCGAAGAGTCCATTCGGGTAGGTTAGAAAAATGAGGAGAAGCAGTATGTGGCTAGTTCTCAACATTATGTAAGACTATTGGGACTCCCATCCCTAAAGGGTGAAAACAACATGAGTGTCAAAATGCCCAGGGGAACTATGAATGGGACGAATCATGTGGGGGAGAGTGCTACCAGGTGACAGTACTGAAATGGAGTGGAGGTGACAGTACTGCAGAGCCGGATATAGGGATCCTAGAGGCAAAGATCAAAGGGTGAGACTGGGAGATGCATTTTGAGATTTAGAGGGAATGACTACATGCTAGTGTTGATGATATACCTTAAGGGATACTGCTAATGTATGATGATCAAGTACCTACACACATAAAAAATGAATACCTGACATGAAAAATATTTGAAGAGAAAGATCATATAGCAGTTATTCAATAATGTAAGCATGCATACCTGAGGGTAATATGAGAAAAATGTCCCCTAGGGGCTGAGGATGGAAAATGGCCCGAGAAATGGAATTATGTAGGTAACAGGATCCTGATCCCATGGCTAAAGACTGATC
>ML855522.1:18751-33500 GCA_009831015.1 Picea engelmannii | reverse complement strand
TTGATGCTCCATGCCAAGTTGGTAGGGAAGCTTGACAGGTGTCATGCTGCTGACTCGGGGGAGTTTTCCTTTGGGTCTATCTTGGTGGCATGGTTTTTGGAGAGGGTATCAATGTTGCACCCTAGAGTGTTGTTGGGCGCACCTAGTGTGCAAGAGCTGTGACTGAGGCAGTGGGCAACGATATTGGTTCGTCATGGTGGTGGGGAGGGTGGACACTATTTCATGATCGAGGCTACACAGGTGTGGTGTCATATGCCACAGATCATACTGTGGTATCCCTATAGTGGGGTACACTTTTGGGGATGATCCGGAGATGGTGTTATCCCTAGGAGAGGTGTTTGACCGCAGAGGTATGATGTGATATTTGTTGGTTTTAATATGTAGATAGTATAACATGTATATTTTTATGTATGGGTGGATGTTGATGCTACCACTTGTTTGTTGTATGTGTAGATGTGGGACCTTGGATGAGAGGAGAGTGACGATGGTGGGCAGGAGAGTGACAATGATGGGATGATTCTAGGGCGAGGCCCGCTGATGATGAGAGAACGGCTAGGCGATGTCGGTTCGATGACCCCGGTGCAGGGCCATCGCATGGTCCTCCGGCAGAGGCTAGGGGAGAGTTCGAGGATGTTTGTCATCGCTTGAAGGAAGTACTACAGGGAGTGCCTGAGGGCATGTGGTCATGGATCCTAGACGAGGGAGTCTTGGAGTAGTGTGTGGGTGTTCTGGTGGTGTGGTGGACCGTGGTGCGGAGAGTGGCTGTAGTGGGGGCGGTGATGACTGGGAGGTTGCCTCCAAGACCTGAGGGACCCGTAGCTAGTGGGGGCCCTCCTCCAGAGAGAGGGCCAGGTGGTGGAGCGATAGAGGCACCATGAGTGCCTCTGTATTTATGTATTTTTTGTATCTATATAGTCTAGTGATCCCATTTTGTATATGGTGGTGTAGCACCATTGTGTATCTATAAGGGTAATGTGGTTGACCTACCTATGGATGTTGTACCTGATGTACTATTTTTGGTAAACACTGATGACACACTGACGAGTATATATATATGTATGGATATACATGTTTGGGATCATTGTGGTGTTCACTTGTGTTGATGTTTTTTTTTAGTGTTTTGTGATGATGTCTAATCTATATGTTGTGACAGTCTGTTGATGATTTATGTATGCATACTGGTATTTTGATGTGATAAATGCCAATCTAACACTTGGTTAGCCATATTATCTGCTATTTGATTAAATTTTCTTGGAATATGTGTAAATGTGATGGAATCAAAATGTCAAGATAAAATTCTAATTTGCAGGTATTTGCGGAAGAGGCAGGGATCGCGGACATGGTACACATTGTTGAGATGGAGGACAACCAATTGGGAATCTAGTAGAACACTAAGGTGACAAATATGGCGATGGATGGCCTCAGTGAGGAGGCCAATGACGACTATGTACTCTGCTTGGTTATTGGTTGCTGAACCCAAACATATGTCACTGAAGTGGAGCAGCTCATGTGAGGGTGAATAGAGGGCCCAAGAGGCCGAAGAAAGATTTTGTGTCCAATGGCTAGCTCTGTCAGCGTAACCGATGTGGTAGGCCGATGGAGGAGGCATCTATCAATAACACAAATGATAGATTAGATGTGAGGTATGGAAGAAAGAATATTAAAAAATCTACAAAAATGTACAAAAAGAAATAGCCTAGTGTAGAATGGCTACGCTCAGGCGTAAAATTTCTTTAAGTACAACCCGTTGACGATTTCGTTGAGATGGTGGCCTTTGGGAGAGGCCAGAATGTATGTGCCTTTAGTGAGGCAATGTTGGATGATGTAAGTTCCATGCCAAAGTGACTCGAATTTTCCATGGTCGAGGGTATTGTGAGCGATATTGTAAGCAAGGACGAGGTCATCTTCGTTGAATGAGAGAAGGTTGACATGGTGATCAAAGGCATCTTTTGACCATTTTTTGGCTGCTTCATTGTTCTATAATGAAGATCGACCATCCTCATCCAGGGAATCTAAGTTCAGCAAACGCTGTTCCATTGGCACAGTGTCGGGTAATATCTCAATAGCGGTGCATAAGGTGGGAATTTCTCACTTGATGGGAAGAGTGGCCTTGACCCCATGGACTAGATGAAATGGTGTGAAACCAGTGGTAGTTTTCACTGTTGTGCGATAATCCCATAGCGCGGAAAATAACATATGATGCCAATTGGTGTTATGTTTGTTAACCATGTGCTACAACATTGTTTTGAGGACCTTGTTGACTGCTTCGACCTGTCCATTTGACTGACGATAGTATGGGGAGGCAAAATCGTGGGAGAATCCTAACCTAGATGAGAGTTCGACAAAAATCTCATTCTCAAAATGTTTCCCGTGATCAGAGACTAGTTGTAGTGGTACTCCAAAACGGGAAATGACGTGGTTAAAGAAAAAACGCGCTGCAGTGTCAGCAGTGTTGTTGAAGGTAGGCATGGTTTCATCTCACTTGGTGAAGTAATCGACTGCAATGACTATGTATTTGTGTCCATTTCTAGATGGAGGGTTGCAAGTCATGAAGTCTATGCCCCATTTGCAAAAGGGGCCGGTAGTAATGACCGTGTGTAGAAGAGAAGGTGGTGCTTGTACTTTTTTGGCGTAAAGATGACATTTGTCACATCGCTTCATAGTGTGGATGCAATCGTGAAATAATGTAGGCCAAAAGTAACCGACGTGAATGATTTTTTGAGCAGTGGACATCCCTGAGAGGTGCCCCCCACAAGTGCCACTATGGAAGTCGTTCAAGACTCGATCAACCTCATTGATAGTTAAACATTGGTGGAGTACAATGTTGACCCCTCGTCGATATAAGATATCACCAATAAGTAGGTAGTGGGGAGCTTGGTGAAAAATACATCGATGATCATGTCAGGAGAGGTGGTTTCAAAATTTTTGTGTTTAGAGGTAGATGAGAAGATCATCGTACCAAGGGTCATCTAAGGGGATGTACAAGAGATGTTCAACAATAGAGGGATCAAGGCCAAGCATATATGTGTATGACCAGGCAAAAATGTCCTGGTATTCCTGGAAGAGAGCTTTGTATGTGGTGATTTCTTTAGGAGAGCATGCAGCGCCAATGCTGATTTCCTCTATGACCCCAGATTTGATGAAAATATCGATTTTGATGGTGGGGGAAATATTGGCCATATTGCCTTCTTCAAAAGCATCTGGGGCAAGGATAGGGTTATTGAACCAATATATATGTCCCGAGGGAAGGAAATGTTTGGGTTTGACTGCGTATATGGGGTTTTGGTTAGGAGGTGCGAAGGATTCTTGTGAAGGAAAAAGTGCTCTGTGGTAGAGTGTGTCCAATGGGCAATTGGGTGTAGTTAAATCCTCAAGGATGTCTTCATCATAGTGAAATTGTCGGAAATATAGGGGATCGGGAGGAGTAACTTTGGTGACGGTCAATGTGAGTTTGTTTTCTGGTGGTGATGATGGAGAGGGGGTATCGCAAGGAGGTTGCGATGGTTCACTCGACATAAACCAAATATCAATATATTGTGGGTTGAAAATGGTAGTTGGGCATAGAATTTCCATGGGGAAATGAATTGGAGAATTGGGGAGATTTGGGGGGAAATCCTCATATAAATTATTCGGGGACCATGGGGGAGTAGGGAGTGCTACAGGTTTTGGAGAGAATATATGAACCACATAAAGTGATGGGGTAGGGGTACTCACTGGTCCTGCTGGAGGGGGGGGTGTGTAGGATTTTGAATAAGGGTCAGTTGGTGACACCTGTATTCAATGATCATAGGAAATTGATATGTGAAATGATCAAGTGATTCGGATAGAGAGAAAGGAAATCTCATATGTTCATTAACTGAGGTCATGACATAATGGATGTCAGTGACATGTGGTGGGGTGGGTCCTTGCTGAAAGATTTGGCATACGATGGTTAGCATCTACTAGAATTGAGGTAACACTGGACAATGGTGTGTATAATGGCCATATTATGAATAGATGGCACGTGCAAATTTGGTTCGCAGTCCTTTTCTATTTGTGTTAGGGGAGATAGAGACAGTACTGGATGAAGCGACGAGCAGTGGTGGTGCTCGAGGGAGTTGAATTAGAATGTGTATCTCTGGTAGAGATGGGCATTTGTTGGTGGGGTGTCTATCTTTATCGCATAGCGCACAAGGAGGCTGGACACATGGGGGAAGTGGAGCGGTGGGCTCTTTCTTTTTTCGTCTGCTCCCAGCTGTAGCAAGGGTGTTAGTGAGTGGGGGTTTAGATGGGATGGTGGGGTTAAGTATTGGAATCTGCATCATAATTTTGTCTATTTGGGGAGGGAGGGATGGTTGAGGGACCATCTCAGGAAGATGTAGATACTAGATTGGGATTTCTAGCACCATATTAGGAAGGGTGAATGTTGCAGCTACCTGGAAAGCTTGTACACCTGGTGGGGGGTAAAAGAAAGGGATTTGGGTAATGGCTTGGTGAACTATTTCCCAAACTAGGATATGGCCCTGGGGGAGAGGGAGATCAGGAACAAGTAGAGTTGAACAAGTTCCAGGAGATTCCTAAGGGAGGAGTTCTATGACTAGTGGGACGTTAGGGATAAAAGAGGCCTCAGTGGGAGGGAGAGTATCCTCAGATGTCATTCTGTTGGTGGAGACGACACATACTTGTGCTGAGGGATGGATGAGCGGTGGTGCTCTGTGGTATGTCCCTAGCAAGGATGGGTCCTTAAATATTATAAGGCCCATATCAATGAGTGGATAGGCACTCAGATTAGTGTGGACAAAAGGGAGAATGTTGTCGATGTTGGAGGAAGGGTTAGGCTCATAATGTGATACGTGATCGATGGTAATGATATTTACATTATGGGGAAACATCATGGTTCGGAACACAAAAGAGGTGACTGCCTTCATAGCATACATGTAGCTATGACCAAACAAAATATTGTAGTAGAGTGGGGCATCGATAACCTCAATGTCAATGAGAATGTTTTTTCCCCCGAGTTCGATGGGGACATTTTGGAAGAGACCCTCGGGAGACGAGGGTCGATGGTTGTAAGCCCTTAGAGTAATCGCGAATGGTATTAGCTCTGGAGATCCAAGTTTCTGCAAGACGGTTTTGGACATGATGCATGTGGATGCACCTTCGTCAATAATGTAGTGGTGGACTCTGATATTCCAGATTTTAACTGGTATTTGAAAAATGACAAGAGCAGGGAGACGAGGTTCTCCACTATCGAGATCAAATGTGATGAGTTGAGTATCAGCAGGGTCGACTACCCCCAGAGTGGAAAGTAATGACTTTCCTTGAGTAGGACAGGTTTGAAGAACTTCTAGAACTGACATGGCAGCGGGGGACTGTGCCAAATCATCAACCAGACTATAATTGTGGGTTGCCCTAGCTTGAGGTTTGTGGACATTCCTACGCAATGGGATGCGAGGGATGCGAAGAGGTGTTTCAGTATTAGGGCGAGAAATCATCAAAGGTGGGCCAGTAGTGACTAGGGTGGCCTCTAAGGTAGTGGGAGTAAGGTTAAATGGTGCATTGTATTAACGACTGTGCATTTGTAGAAGGACTTCTTCCTCACTAGTGAGGAGGATAGTTCGATCTGTAGAAGTCCCCAGGTTGTGATATGGTCCTGCCTGTGGTGGGGAAGGTTGCATCTCTTGTTGGGTGTTCATCAAACCTTGATGTGGTATGGGTTTTTGCAACACGGTTGGGGGTGGGTGATGCACATATTATTGTGGGGCCAACTGGGGAGTAGGTGGTACTGGGGGATGTGGTCTATTTCTGGATTCTTTCATTCATTTAAACTCTGCTGTTTGGGGGCAATGGTGAGTATAATGGCCATACTCACCAAAAAGGGAAAAAGGGAAGTTCGTTTGAATATTTTTGTTGTTCTTCTCTTGGAATTTGTTGTTATTTCCCCTTTTGGGGTTATGGTTGCCCCCGACAGGTTGGTTTGACTGGGGTTGGTTCTGGTTTCTTCCTAGTCCGGGATTATTATTGTTTTGATTTTTTCCTTTATTTCTGGCATTGTTCAACTGATGCGATGGATTAGCCATATTCAGCTGTTCAAAATTTTGATACTGTTGAACGGGAGAGGTTTGAACAAAATTAACCCCAGCATGTGGTTGTCCTTGTGGTGATGGAATGGGCTGGGGGGGACCAAGGAATGGAAAGTATAGATTATTTTGTGATAATGATCCATAGGATGCATAGGAAGGCATGGAATTTTCAATAGTTCTTAGGGTGTAAGCAGAGGGAGAGGGGGTACCAGAACTAGGATGGGTTGCGGGGTGTATGGTGGGTGTTGGCGCTGGTCCGCTGGTGGTTGGAGGAAAGGTCAAGGGATATGGTTGTGGATAAGAGGGAGGGTTATAATAAGGGGGTCTTCTATATGCTGGTGGATATTGAGGTGTTCCATACATTAGTGGTTGTTGGGGATGTGAATTGTGGTGTGTAGTGGTACCAATTAATACATCCGCTGAGTGAGACATCTCAAGTTTGTCCTAGTCGAATGGTATGGGTCTCGAGGCGTCAGGTAGTACTGTATATAAGTACCCTGACTGTGAGTAAATGAGTTCGAACTGTTGGGCCTTGCTAATGGTTTCTTCTTCAGACTGGGGGAAGGTGGCAGCCATGTCTTTGGCAAGGAGGGAAACAAGTGATTTGAGGAACCAAATGAGACATTGTTGTGGAGTAGCTTCAACTTTGCAGAGACTACGTCGCCGACACCATTTGTGGATGTGGTCAACGATGTGCATGGCGGAGGTTTGTTTAAATTTCAAGAGTAGTTAGAGGCCATTGTCATGATGAATTGGTAGTTGAGAGAAGGTCAAGAATGCTTTGGCCAAGGATTCAAATGTCACATGGGACCCAGATTTTTCTTCTACATACCACTTAGATGATGGGCCAGTGAATGTACATTGAAATAACCTTAATCAGATGGAATCATCTATGATTCTATTTGAAGAGAACCATAAGTGAAAGAACATGATATGGTTGGTGGGATCGTCTCCCACTTTTCCTTCAAACTTGGGGATGTCTGAAGGCATTTTGGTAGGCGTTGTAGGCCATGTGGGGTCATGCAATATAGGATCATTGGTGAGTTTAGTCAGATCCGGTATGTTAAGGGACGCCAAGTATGGCATCTGAGGTGGTGGCGGAGGATTATTTCCAGCCATATTGTGAGTGTTTTGTGTACTTGAACCTTGAGGGGGACTAGGTGGGTTTGTACTTCCCCCTTGAGAATAAGTTGCCCCCCCACTTCCATGTAAAGGAGAGTGTGGGAATGCTTGACCTTGGGAAGTGGACCCAAGAAAAGTGGAACCAAGAAGATCTGATCCCAAGATAGTAGCACTCACAAGGGTGTGGGAAAGTATGGCCGATGAGTTGGCAAGTCTAGGAACTCCCCCTAGAATGGAAGGGAGATTTAGCAAGTGTCTAGAATGACGGGGATTCTGTGAGTCCCCTATGATGTCCGACTAGCCAAGTGAATGTGTGCAAATGGTGATGAGATTAATTAATGAAAAATAAACTTTGTCTAACTTGGACCTTCACAATATATCTCACAATTGTATGTAATCACATGAACAACATACATAAATTAATTGATAAAGAAGCATACATGTGGGTAGGTGGATTTTGTCCATGTGGAAGAAAAAAGAAAACAAATGCTTGTGTCCTAAAATACGTAACGTCCTTCCTCTCAAATAGCACTAGACCTTCCAATAGCACTCAACAGTGGGGTCTGAAGCCACCAGAAGAATAACTAGTGAAGGATGAAGTAATCAGTTATAATGAGGGGTAGAGGGTGCATATCCCAAAAGAGCTGGTGATATTTCCCAATAGACACACAAAATATGATCAATGTGAAATTGCAGTCCACAATTGCCACCTAGGTAGATGTCCTAAAATTGGGTCTCTAGGTACCTCGGTCAAAGTGCAACATTTAGATTTTTGGCCTAAGAAATGGGTCACGGGATGGATCCCATCCAAGAGGTGGGTGCCTCAAGGGGGGACACACAAAATGACTGGACCTCGGCCTTCAACCCTTCATGGGTATCTCCCTGCCTTATGGTGTAGGAACACTTGACTTGGAGGATTTAAAGTTCCCTATTTGACAACTTCTACTCTTTGAATATGTGATAACCAGATAACAAGGAGTTGTTTGGATACCTATCCACAAAATCCTACCTAGACTAAAAAATTTCTTTTGGCACCTCTTGTGGAGGAAAACTTAGTGTTTTTTTAGAAAATGTTTAGATGTGGTTGTTTGAGAGATTGGGTGTGTGAGACAATCTCATTGAAATTAAGTGGGAGTGGATAGTTTCGTCAAGAAAAGGGTGGGGTGTTTCAGAATCCCTTTGGAGGAAACTTACTTCAACCTCTATGTTTCGAGATGAAAACTATGTGAGTGAGTAGTGACTTTGTGTGTGAATAAGTGAAAGTGTTCCAATTGTTTTTAATAAATTAGGTGTCACCTTGCTACATGTGGACTTCACTTGGTCCTTACAAGTCTTGATTACCTAATTAACTAAATTTCATTGGTACAACCTTGCGTAATTTTAAAGTCCCTAGGAAACTAACATGTGGACATGTGGGTCCTTACTATTCCTTTAAATCCCTAATGTGATTTAATCTAAGAAAGTAAACTTCAATCACTATCCCATATTTGTATCATGTGGGCATGTATGGGCCCGTTACAATCTTAAGATGTGTTTGAAAAATAAACTAAGAGGAGTCCCAAGGGGGCTGTTGTCCTCTCCTAAAGATTTGATCTTTTTAAGGGAGATGAATTTTTTCCTCAATCTCTTTTTGATTCTCAAGATTTCTTTGGGGCGCGAGAGAAGAGCATACTCAATGGTTGATATCCAATTTCTGGTCCCAATGCAATATTTAAATGTGATTTAAAAAATGATTCTAACTTATACTCTTAGTCAAAGCAAGCCATCCACGTGGAAAAATGAAAGTAAAAGAGGAAATAATGATTTTAACCCCCTAAGTGTCTATGTTTTGACTAATCCCTTTATATGGAGAGGGAATATAAGTGTGGTACATATTACAATGTGTATGGAATCAATTTTAAGAAGTCTATGGGCCTTCCACAGATCACAAAAAGATTACAATGTGTGTTTTTCTGCACAGTTGTGTGGGTCTCAGAATAGACAGAGGCGTTGTGAGTGCCAATGCATGAACTGAAAGTGACTTATGGGTGCAAGTGTGTAGAAGGTGCTGAGAAATACAGTGGTTTTGGCACACGTGCATTGAATATGTGCCTGTGGGTTAAAACATGTGTGCATTGTTTGTTACACGACCGTGAAGAAAATTTCAGATGAAATTCTCTCTGCTCATCTTTGAACTTGGATTTTTGTAGGTCGGGTTGGGCTGGTTATGGTCCCTGCAAGTTAAAGAAACAAAAAGAAGAGCTAAAATAACCCAAATGGGGTAGGGAATTGATACCTTTCCCTAGTGGAGTCGCCAATCTGTTGCACCTGTTTTGTCACCTAAATGAGCAAAATAAGGGTTCTTACAAGCCTAGTTGGGTCAACTAGGAAAGACAATAGTAGAGGAAAGAGTTAGAAGTATAAAGCATAAAAGATAAGCAAAGAATTAAACTAAGAACGATAAAAGAAATTAAACTAGAGTGCATAAGAACATTAGAACAAGAAATAAACAAGACTCATGCCACCAATGGAAAGGATTTTTGTTTTTATGTTTCTGTGGTAAGGATTTTTGCATGTGTTGTTCAGATAATCCACAATTGGAGTCATTTCGTCGTCTACATTTTGAATTAGTGGAAAGAAAACACCTAAGAGAAAGGGGGACTTTGGGTCACCTCTTCCTCCAAGGGAGGGCTCTTGGACCCCCAAATATTGAGCTCTTCTTACAAGTAAGGAACTAAAATGAAATGGTGAAGACAATCCAAATCACATTCAATCTAGAGGTGATATGAATGGCTAAATGAAATGGTGCTAGCATGCTCTTAATGAGGAAAGAGGATCCTCCAAGTGAATATCAGTAGCATAACAATACACATGAGTTCTTCTAAAATATAGTGCACCCATGGATTCCTTTTATAGCGTAGCTTTGAGGTATTATGTAACCAACTCTTAGTGTGAATAAGGGGCCCTTTAGGGCACCTTTAGGTCTTTTACCAGCCCCCTATCCAGATTCAGTCGAGATTTGGATGTCAAATCGACTTGGAAGATGAACTAGAAGTGGGTGGAAGGCCGACCAATATCATAAATGCATCGTTTTGAGGTGTGCACGGCTTTTTGCGTCCATAATCATGCATCAGGAGCATGTGCTCTTTTTCGACATTATCTAACTATCGCACGTGCGCGCATGCCTTGTGTATTTTTCACGCATGCTGATTTTATTGTTGGTTGTATAGTTTTGGACCTTTTGGAGATTCAGTTTTGGTCCATGAGTGAAATAATGAATGTTTTGAAGATGATGGATTCTTGTAACCATTTGTAGATGAAATTCCAGTGATAACAACAATCCTCAACTAGATCCATACATTTAAGCACTTAGCATAAAGAAACAGTTCAGATCTAACATTCATTCACATTACTGAACACGAAGCTATTATATCATATGCTTATAACATTCATAAATATAACAACACTAAGCATAAATCACATCAAGGCACAAAGAAATAATCAAAATGCACAAAGCAACCATAACACATGATATACGTGGTTCACCCCCAGCTTGGGGCTACGTCCACCAACTCTTCTCTTCTTTATTATCTTCTTGTCAAGCTTCTTACAGGAACATATCTTCAAAATCCTACTCCACAGAGGACAGGATATCTATGCACACCTCGCTAGATCCTCCTTCCCTGAGCTAGGTTACATCACCAAGCCCTTACAAAGTCTCTTACAGTTACTTGCACTTAGCTTTGTAAGTCTCACACAGTATGTACAAAGCAAGTACAACTATCACTTTCACTTAGAGAATTGGTATTCACTTTCCCTTAGAACCTAACATCACACACACCCACACCCCTTACTTACATCGCCTGACTTTCTATTTATACCTTGAAAAAGGGCCTAAACATTGGTAAACCCATGGGCCGACATCCCATACGCGTTACATAAGCTTGAAACCCAAAAATTCCCTAAAAAGGGGCCAATATCCCACGAGATCCACTTCGACTTGTGCTCCACCTTTGACAGCCTGTCGAAGTCCCAAAATGGGTAAAACCAGACCAAGGATCTCCAAAAATTGGTCAAGGGCCAACAGGCCCCCAACACTCACCTGTGACTCATCCCGAGCCACTTTTATTTGGTTAATTCTGCCTCAAAAGAATTGAGCTTGGCTCAAACTGCTTCAACCTGTTGTTGTGCCAAGGCCTCCTGCTCAGCTAACTCCTGAAGAACTACCTCATTCACAGGTCCTTCCAATTGTTGCTCAATTGTAGTGACTACATGTTCTAGTTCTGCACCTCATCCTTCAATCTCTTCGAACAATTGGCAAATTGTGTCCGGGGCTTGCTAGAGCCTCTGAGTCACTTCCATGACTTTGTTATGTATGGTATGGACTTATTGTTGGATAGTGTGTTGTTCCTGGGATCATTTCATTCTCTCAACTGCTGACAAGAGCTTCAACTATTCCTTAACTATTGCTTCTTTCTACTTGGCCTCATGGAATTGTGACTCCAGTGTCTTTAGTTCGGGATCCTTAGTGAGTCTCTCATAAGTCTGTGCACTGTAATCACTTAGTTGTTTACATTCCATGGCGAAGGCCATGATTCTCTCAACTGTGCTCTGAGAAGTTGCTTCTCTTTGATACCGCACATCTTGCGGAGTTCTTGGCACTGTTTGTATCTCTAGATCTGTTATTCTCTATTGAAGTTGTTGAATGGCTTCCACAAGACTTGCCACTTGACACTCTATTGGGTCTTCGGCCAGTTGGTCTAAGCCTGTCATAGAGTGAATTTATCTGTTGAATGCTTCTTTTATTCCAATCTACTCCGCGAGCAACTATTCTTTCTCTTGTTGGATCTATGCTCTCTCCTGTTCGAACTTTGCTTGGAGGGCAACCTTCTCCTGCTGTGCAACCCTACGTTTCTCTATCACCTCCTCTTGTGCTTGCTTCAGAGCTACTGTGGCCTACTTTTTCTCTTCCTACATGTGACTAAGGTGAGCTTCAGTGGCATCATCTATTCTATGGAGTTGGGCAAGCTCATCTCCCAACTCTGCTTCATCTGATGGCAGGGGCACAGTGGATGCTGCGCAGCTAGATTAAAGGGCTTGCTAGACACCCCTTAGCTCTGTCTCAATTCTATCATACATAGCCTCTTGTTTTTCTCCAGTTCTTTTCAAAATATATTCCAAGGAATTTGACACAACAATGATGATGAAGTCGAAGTCATCCACCATGAGCAAAGTCTGTAGATTCATCTTACTATCTTTGGATTTCTTCCGCGATGTAGGTTTCATGAGGAAAACATTTATTTTCTTCAGTGGATCTGCATCATCAGGGGGATTCCATGGCGGTGTTACTTCACCTTGATTTTTCTTATCTTCTTCCCCTTATTTCTCTTCTTTTTCCACTTCATCACGACCTCCTCTGCCAGGTGATTCTGAAGTAGTTTCTTCTAAGACATTGTCCAACTATTGTATCTCTTCTTTCTTTTTCTTCCTACTACTTTTGGGTGCACCATACTCTTTACGAGTAACCACCGATTTTCCAATGAGTTTTGGGTCGGACAAGTCCACCTGATCGATTGACATAAGGTACTCTACTAACCATTCCTTAGTGATATCCGCCAGATCTTCCTCGATGATCTTATATTATGATTGCAACTCTTCTTTACTCTCGTCAGCCCACACAGTGATATATATAAAATTCCTATCTATGCAAAACTTCATCAGGGGCCTGAATCTGTCCAAAGTGTTTGGTGTCATACGAGGGAATGACTCAATAGCCCATTTTAGCTGCAGGTAATAGGTATGGAATACTGCGTTTGAATTCCACTATTTTCCCATTTCGCTCGAATAGTAGAGCATGGTAAACTTCACAGCAAGCGGCTCGAATAGATCAATGTCTGGGAAGTTCACACCTTTCAGCATCTCCCAAGCAGTAAATGCAACAAGGATCAAGAGACAACTAAAGTGGAACTTATAGCCCTAATCCTGAGCTTCACGACAATCCACTTCTAGCTGGTTGACTAAATAACTAGCCCATTTCAACTGTAATCCCTCCATGCACTTTCCCACGAGGTCAACGACAGACCCTGTGACCTACATGGGTATGTTCTTCCTTACTATCTTACCAACGATCAACTAGAAAGAAAGGTGCACTGATCCATTCTGAATGGAGGCTACCTTGTAGCCTCACGTTCCCTTCTCTACATGTTATTGGATAAATCCGTAAGTGCGGACACAAACCGATCTCCCTAGATCCACCTGGATCTAGAACAAATAAAAACATAATAGGATGCTTTCCTTAAGTTTTAAATATTGAATTTACTAAGAGGAAAGAATCATGGACATACCTTATGATCGCTTCCTATAGTCTTTGTTGCTCCCACTTCGCTCCAGTGCTCTTGTGCAGTCAAGATCAAAACAACACAAACCAACCAAAGTGATAGCGATAGCATAAACTCAATATAAATCTATGTATGTGATCAAGGAATCATACAATAAAACACAACATGCTTTATAGGAAAGAATCATATTACTGTATTATATTAAATGTGAAAGAGAGATTACAACCATGGCCTTGATGTTGTAAGGTCCCTTCCAACTGTCCTTCGTTCCCCACACACTTATTGCTCCAAATATTCTGAAACCATAGATCTGATAGCTACTCACAATCTATCTTGACAAAGCAAATCTCAAAGCCACTCTAACCAAACCAAAGCTAACAAGCTCAATAATCAACAAAGCTAACCCAAGCTCAAGCTAACAAAAGCTAACTTTCTCCATGAGAACTCCTCTCCTTTTATAAGTTGAATAAGATAAGGTGATGAGGTTAGGATGATCCCACTAAATCATGAAAGCGAGTAAGATCCAAACCATTCGGATGCCACCTCACCATAGAAGCTTCTCCTTCTAGAAGATTCGCGAAAACGCTCATTTTTCCTACGTGCTGGAATTCTCGCACCCTAGCTATAGAGAAACCTGTGAACACCTCACACCCTGTCTATAGTGAAACCTGCGAGAATGGGTCATTCTCACAACCTGCCTATATAGAAACCTGCGAACTTCCTTTTTTATAAGGTTTTTACATAGGAAAAAGCAATTTATTTTCTCAGGAGAAGTTCTTCTTCCTTCTCTCTTTAGGAAATCAGGCCACTGACCCCTCTGAAGGCAACGGATAGGTTTACATCATTAACTATCATAGGGATGATGAAAATAATGTGTAACAGAGAGCCCCCCAAAGTATGAAGTTAGAACTGAGTGATAGCTGAAATAATTTGTCGAGTGTGTGTAGGGGACAAGGAACAGTCGGTTGGAAACTTGCCAACAAACAAGGAAATATAGTACAATAATATATCATCACTGAGGTAGGAATTCCCATACTTAGAATACAAATGACTCAAAGCATAAATTCTGACATGCAAAGATCCATGTCAAGTAAGACAGGTCATGGCCACCAAACATACACTGTGGATCCATGCCAATATGAATCAAATCTGAACATAGCCACCAAAAATACACTGTGGATCTATGTGTTAAAGACTCAAGTTTGAACATAACCACCAGACATACAATGTGGATCTATGCAACAGTAC
>ML855522.1:0-18651 GCA_009831015.1 Picea engelmannii | reverse complement strand
TATTAAATGTGAAAGAGAGATTACAACCATGGCCTTGATGTTGTAAGGTCCCTTCCAACTGTCCTTTGTTCCCCACACACTTCTTTCTCCAAAGATTCTAAAACCATAGATCTGATAGCTACTCACAATCTATCTTGACAAAGCAAATCTCAAAGCCACTCTAACCAAACCAAAGCTAACAAGCTCAATAATCAACAAAGCTAACCCAAGCTCAAGCTAACAAAAGATAACTTTCTCCATGAGAACTCCTCTCCTTTTATAAGTTGAAGAAGATAAGGTGAGGAGGTTAGGATGATCCCACTAAATCATGAAAGCGAGTAAGATCCAAACCATTCGGATGCCACCTCACCATAGAAGCATCTCCTTCTAGAAGATTCACGAAAACGCTCATTTTTCCTACGTGCTGGAATTCTCGCACCCTAGCTATAGAGCAACCTGCGAACACCTCGCACCCTGGCTATAGTGCAACCTGCGAGAATGGGTCATTCTCGCACCCTGCCTATATAGCAACCTGCGAACTTCTTTTTTTATAAGGTTTTTACATAGGAAAAAGCAATTTCTTTTCTCAGGAGAAGTTCTTCTTCCTTCTCTCTTTAGGAACTCAGGCCACTGACCCCTCTGAAGGAAACATATAGGTTTACATCATTAACTATCATAGGGATGACGAAAATAATGTGTAACACTACATCACCATAAGTATCTTTAATCATCTGTGCCAGGGCATGATCTACAACCTTCCCTGGGTAAAATTCTTATGGGTTGGGTCCCTGCATACTTAGGGAGGTGATCCTATGGATCAACTCCAAATCGATGGGGATGCATTTGTTTAGCCATAAGTAACTACCATGGAAGCATGAAAATAGGATTTTAATGCACGTGTTAACCTCCTAGTGCCTTCCAAAATGTGGGATTTTCATTAAGTTCAGGATAGTGGACTACATGATGTTCATGGTCCATGGTTGGGGAATGATTTTCGATTTATTTCCCTTTGTCTTGGTCAAGTACTTGTGAGGCATGAGGATTCCATAGGTATTTCGGTCTCCTAGATTATAGTCACTGATCTACAGAGTTGGAATTCTCTCCAATTCCAGTCTAACTGCGCGTATCCCCTTTGGGAGGTACACCGTGATAACTGTGTAGTCGAAATCACTTGGGACACTATCATGACTCACCACACCCGCCAGAGGTGGGATGTAGTCGAGAAGTATGGATGGGATTAACTTCATGTTTTCTAAGTCATCTCTATGCTTAGTACTTTTCTCTTATGTAGCTCGAGATGGTCTGGATCCGTGAGTAGTCGATGGGGAGGCTTGCACTTCGCTCATCAATGAGGCTTGAAATCCTATGGAAATCACTCTCTCTACCATTAGATCAATCAAAATTTCTTCAACTGAATTTTCCACAACATTGAGCTCGTTCGACATGCATGCTCGAGATTAGATATCTCAGGATGATGAACAATTTTTCAATGCAATAGAATGGATGGAAAGGTCTCAATAAGCACAACACCGTAACAATGAGTTCTCTAGTTGACTCAGATACAATTCATGAAAGTGTGATCGACACAACAGTCGACGGGATAAGTAGACAACGATGTAATAGATCCTTCCAACGAACAAGAAGCCTTCATCAATGCAGTGTTATCCGTTACGGCGCAGTCCAACGATCCAATGGCGAGCTCCAAGGTCATAAATTCTTGATTATCCATTTTGGAGCATCGGGGTAATGGTCATAATGCCTCCAATGGTTATATTTCTTTGCCATGGCAAAGTGCCAATCTGCGCTTTTCTGATATTCCGAAGAAATTCAAATTATGGAGACTTTTCCTTCTGTGAAGTTCTTTCTGAATCTTCTTGCAATTTTTCTAAATTTTCTTTCTTCTTGCTGAGCTTTCGAGCCTTCTTCCATGTGATCTGTGTTACTGGGTTCCTCTTCCCATTCTGATTCTTATCTTCTCTTGATGTAACAAATTCACGTTGTTGATGATCTTTCATAAGGTTCAAGGGTAATACTTCTTCGTTGTCTTGGGTAATTTCTCTATTTTCTCGCGTTCTTTCAACTTCGACACCCAAGTCTCTGGTCTTCGACCTGTTCTCCTATTCTTCTATCAAGTGCGTTATTCTCCTAGTCATGAAATATTTTAATGTTTAATTTTGTTGTTCTATGGCTTCTTCTTCTTTTCTCTAGATCTGACCTTTCTCAATCTAGGGTTTTCCTAGCAATAAATAAAATGGGGCATTGTTCTCAACAAATTTAATAATCTCAAATTCTTCCTCTATCGAAGTTCCATGAGCACTCATAGATATCTAGGTAAGTCTTCCACATTGGGTTATTATCTTTCCTCTAAATAATCATATTCCTCCCAATGAAGGAACCATAGCATGCCTTCCCAAAATTTCCCAAGTACTTCCTGTCATGACATTCACTTGTGTTTCCTCATCCAGAACATAGTCTATGTCGAAGTCTCCTATTCTTGCTTCTATGCATTCTTTGTATTTTAACATCTTTGATATATTGATGTCTCTATGATCATTCAGGGTTTCTTTTATTTCTGAAAATATAATCTTTGATCCTTTCTGGGGTTCTGCCATAGTCTTAATTTCTGAGTCTTTCTCATGTTTATATTGTTCCATATTCATTCTTTCAAGTTTAACAATCATTCTAGGGAAATCCAGAACTTCATGGTCCATAGATTTAAAACAAACAACTAGGTCGTCTATCAGGGAAATTCTTAGCAAGATGGCCTGGTCCTCTACAACTATAACAAAGGGTTAAGCCTCTCTTTCTCTTAAATGATCCCCAGCCTTTCTTGTACTACACACTAGGGTCATAGTAACTAACCTGTAGAAAATTCTTCCTAGGATCTTGCATCCATTTCTTAGTTCAAACATTCTTTCTATGCATAGGAATAACATATCTTTCATTATTTCTATCAGATCTACTCATATCAAACCTTCTTTCTTCTAGTTATGCCCTAGTTTTCAGACTAGGACACAATTTATCAAACATACCTATATCCATACTATCAAAGAAAAAATTTCCACTTATCTTACCTTTAATAGAGCACAAAGCTTTCAGATCTTAACTCTTTAATAAAAAAAAATCACTTTACCTTTATCAGGGCACAAATATCTCAGATCTTGCCTCTTTTCTTCAGATTTGCCTCCTTTCTTAGCACAAAACTTGGCAATCAAGTAGAATACTGTGCACTAAAGAAATAGATCTACACACATAGATTTCTTTATTTTCCTCAGTTCCAAGCAATCATAGTTTCAAGTCCCGACAACAGAACCATTTGTTGGCACATGGGTAGACCTAGGGTTCAATGCTTCAACAATGCGCCAACAAAACCCTAACTACCAGCCCTTTTGGCAACACGTGCAAAGAAGATGAGGTCTCACCCAAGGTAGAGGTCAGGGTGGTTGCAAGATTCAGGTGTCTACAACCTAGATGGGATACAAATATGTGATTACAATACTCTAACAAAACACTTACCAGTTACCATTCATTAGTATTTAACGAGTATTTACTTTGCTAATAAAAACCCTAATTACAGAGTAACACAATGCTCAACCAGATCCACACATCTAAGCACTTATCATAAAGAAACAAATCATATCTAGCATTCATTCACATTACTGAGCACTAAGCTATTATATTAGATGCTTCTAACATTCATAAAGATAACAACACTAAGATAAATCACATCAAGGCACAAAACAATAATCTAAATGCACAAAGCAGCCATAACATAGGATATACATGGTTCACCCCCAGCCTGGGGCTACGTCCACCAACTCTTATCTTCTTTATTATCTTCTTGTCAAGCTTCTTACAGGCACATAGAATCAAAATCCTACTCCACAAAGGACAGGAGATCTATGCACACCTTGCCAGATCCTCCTTCCTCGAGCTAGGTTACAACAATAATCCCTTACACAGTCTCTTACGGTTACTTGCACTTAGATTTGCAAGTCTCACACAATATGTACAAATCAAGTACAACTATCACTTGCACTTATCACATTAGTCTTCACTTTCCCTTAGCACCTAACATCACACACACCCATACCCCTTACTTACATCGCCTAGATTTCGATTTATACCTTACAAAAGGGCCTAAACATGGGTAAACCCATGGGATGACATCCCATACATGTTACATAAGCCCAAAACCCAAAAATTCCCTTAAAATGAGCCAATATCCCACGATCTCCACTTCGACTTGTGCTCTACCTTTGACAGCCTGTCGAAGTCCCAAAATAGGTCAAACTTGACAAATGATCTCCAAAACTTGGTCAAGGGCCAACAAGGGCCCCAAAACGGCCCTGGAAGTACAAAAATATGTACTGACATGAAAAATTCCAAAATAAGCCAGTTATATTAGGTGGGCAGCCACCAATATCCACCTGGAAGATGTGTAGGTCTTCAGACAGCCCCGAAAGTGTAGAACCCATAATTACAAACAATTATAGAAGAACGTGTTGAACAAAAAACTGTCAAGAGAAGCCAGTTGGAATAGGTGGGTGGCCACCAATATCCACCTAGATCAGTCCTCCCCCTTAGGAAGCAATGGTCTCCATTGCATTGACTTCCCCATCAAGTGAGGAAATTTCTGATGAATTTGGCTCTGGGTGAGCCACTTTCCTTGGTGCAGGAGATGCCCTCCCTTGAAAACCCGATAAAGATGGATCCTCTACTAGCGGTTTCCCTTGACCTATGTTTCCACTATCTGATCAGTTGATGTTTGTTCCATGCATTCAAGGTTGATCTCTATTGGTGTCAATTGTTCTACGATCTACGAGGTGTCCAATAATGGTGGAAAATATGGTTGAAGGAGGTCCACATTGAACAGTAGATGCAAGCTAAGGAAGGGGGGAGTGTTGAGCTCAAAATCAATGTCACCCACAACCTTGGTGATGTTGTAAGGCCCATAGAAAAGTGGATAGAGCTTATGATGGGGCCCTTTAAGGCGTTACTTTTGCAAATGTAACCGGACCTTGGCTCGCATCTAAAACGTGTATGGTACTCGGTGTTGATCATGGCGCTACTTGTACTTAGCATTGGATTTCTAATAAACATCATGGACATGTTGGAGGATGTGTTGAATTTTCTCAATGAATATGGTGGCTTTGTTGGCCTCAGAATGAACATGGGAAGAATCTTCCCATGTGGTTGCAAGAGGTAGTGCAACATCAATGAGACCCAAGAGTTGGAATCCCAACCCCACCTAAAATTGGCTATGGTTGGTGGAGCTATGGAGAGCTATGTTGTAGCTATGATGAACATAGGGAATATTGTCATCCCATGTACAAGGATGCTTATATTTATACACAAGCAGGATGTGCACAATCATCAGATTGACGACCTAATTTTGTCCATCGGTTTGAGGGTGGAAGGAAGTGGATTTAATGAGCTTGGTGTCCAACAATGACCAGATAATCGACCAAATTGTATTGAGGAACCTGATGTCTCGATCAACTATGATGGTCTGTGGTATCCAAAAATGGAACCACACTCATTCAAAGAAGATTTTGGCAGTATCTGGCATTGTGATGCGCTTTTTGCAGGCTGTGAGAATGACCATCTTCAAAAATGGATCAACCACCACAAATACACAATCATTTCCTTTCTTGGTGGATGGAATTCCAGACATGTAATCCATCGAAATGGATTCCCAAGGACCCTCAAGATTAGGAAGAGGGGTGTATAATCCTTTCTTATTGATGGTTGGTTTGGAAATGGCATAGGTAGTGAAAGATATGATATACTTGTTGATGTCCTGTTGAAGTTTTGGCCAATAAAAATCTTACTTTAGAACGGCCACGGTTTTCTCCATGCCAAAATGTCATGCCTTCTAACTATAGTGATATTCCAAAATAATATCTGCATGCTCTCTTGTAGGAACACAAAGATGGTCCAGATGGCATAACATTCCATCATGAATGTGAAAATCAATGACATTCTCACATGTACCCAAGAGCTGATAGGTGATGGAAAAGTCACTATATCACTGCTAAAGTTGGGGACACTCCAATGTCTCATGCCCACAGGAATGGAACACGGTGGTGAGTGAAACCATGGGGGGTCAAATGAGGTAGTCAGTGAAATGATTTGTCCTCCCTATATTATACTTGATGTTAGGATGGAATTGATGTAGGTGTTGGACCACTTTTGATGGCAGTCATTTTGCAACTTCCCCTGTGTCTCTATGAACTACAAAGGCTTTTGATCAGTGTGGATGATTGTCTCCATTCACAGAATGTAATGTTTTCATTGACGACAGGATTTCACAGTGGAATACATTTCCTTGTCATAGGTGGGGTAATTCTGGACGGTATCTGAGAGTGTTTCACTATGGTATGCTATTGGATGTTTGTGCTGAGTGAGAACTGCACCTACAACATAGTCATATGCATCAGTCTCAATCTTGAACAGTTGTTGCATATTGAGTAAGGAGAGTACTATAATTGAGCACAAGAATTGTTTCAAATCATCAAATTCTCATTGTTGTTCCTTCCCCCATGCAAACTTTTCCCTTCCACCTCCCCTGGTCACCTGGCCAAGGGCCCATGCAATATGGGAGAATCCCAACATGAATCATCGGTAGAAGTTGGAAAGTCCCAAGAAGCTCCGAAGCTCAGTTAGTGTGGTCAGGGTTGGCCAATATTGGATGACTTTAATCTTATATGTATCCACATGTACCCCATGCTCATCAACAATGTATCCCAAGTATTGGACCTTGTTCATACCAAAGGATCATTTTTCCAAGTTGGCATATAGCTTGTGATGTCACAGAGTGCTCAAAACCTATTGAATATGTTGCATGTGCTCCTCCCAAGTTTTGTTGAAGATGAGGATGTCATCTAGATATACCATCACAAAAGAGTTGGTGAATGGTATCAATACATCATCCATCAACCTCATGAAAGTGGATGGTGCATTTTTTAAGAAAAAGGCCATGATCAACCATTCAAAGAGACATTCTTTAGATTTGAAATTTGTCTTCCATACATTAGTCGATTCGATGGGAACCTGGTGGTAACCAGACTTTAGGTAAATATTGCAGAAGAACTTTTCCCCCTTGAGTTGGTCAAGAAGGTAAGCAATTCATGGAATTGGATATTGGTTCCAAACTATGATTTTGTTTAATGATCTCTAATCAATACAGAGTTGTCAAATCCCGTCTTTCTTCTGCACCAGTACAATCAGGATTCTGCAAGGGGAGGATTTTGGTTTGATGTTCCCCTTTTGAAGAAGCTCTTGGATACAATACTTGATTCGTTATTTTCCATCAATGACTGATGATATACTGGTCCATTAGGAAGAGATGCACTAAGTTTAGATCAATTGGATGCTTGAATTGGCAGTGTGTTGGTACCCCGGTGGGTGAGGATAAGATGTCTTTATACTCTTCCACGATCCTATCCACTTACCTCTACTGCAAAGAGAGGATTTTTGTAGAGGCCACATATGTGACAGTGACATTTTTCTAACTATGAGAATGGATCACAAAGAAGATGAACTTCCTAGTCTCTGAAATGACCTTACTGCAATTCTTAGCAAAGATTAAAGAAATAGCGGAAGGTGGCACTACCTATGGTATCATGTACAATTGTCTACCCAAGGTAATAATAACACTTCAGGCTCTAGACTCATACATATAATGTTGCTTCCATAAAAATGGATGTCCTAAAAGAATATCACAAACTTCAAGGGAAACAATATCACATAATACCTCGTCTTTGAAGGGCTTGACGTCGTAGGGAAGAAAACACTGTTGGATGATGCAGATATATATTCCTTGTCGAAGCCAACTGAAGGTTTAGGGTTCATGGTGTAATTTCATCGGTAGGTCCAGCCGCTTGACGAACTCTATTCAAATCAGGTTCTTCTAACTAGCACCATCGATAATGAAATGAAATGAACACTCTGTTACCCACATCTATGACTGAAAGAGGCATTACCCTTTGTTTGGTTCTTTTGTTTCGCTTGGATGGACTTTGGTGGCATCTATAGTGATGTTGGGTTCAACATCGATAATCTTCTTCCCTCCTTATGGATTTGATTCAAAATCAGAATCTTCCTTTGACTCAGAATCTTTCAACTCGGACACTAGTGACTTCTTGGAGTGACATTCTTCGGTGTTGTGCCAAGGGATTTTATGGTATTCACACCACTTTATTGTGTCCTTATTTGACTTCTCATTAACCTTATTGTGTTGTAGCTTGGACTAGTTTTACATAGAGTGGCCATATTTTCTCTAACCCTTGTTTTGTGGGTTGGGCTTGCCTTTTCCTTGCTTCGGCTGTGAGAAGTTTGAATATCCAAACTCTCACCTCTTCTACTTAAATTTATGCCTGATCTTGACAACATATCTATAATTCACACCTAATGATGTGATGTCTAGAAAAACAATTTCTATTTGAATGTATCTATGCATACAACCATGGTATTTGAGCACTAGATGTCATTTAGAGTATTTAATACCTAATTTGGTGCTCAGGGTATGGAAAATATTAGTGATATTTGGTACTGTCTGGTCCCTTTCCTGACGCAGCATGGTCCATCTTGTGTATTGGTCCTTGTAGCTTCGAACATGGTATTATTGTTCTTTAATGACATCCTTGAAGGAATCCCATCTAGGGGCAACCGTAAATATTGCAGATTCATCTATGGCCCTTTTCTTAGAGTAAGTATCCCACCAATCCTTAACATCGAGGACAACATTGAGGAGTGCAAAAGTAATATTTTCCCCATCGGAAAAATTGTGGACCAAAAAATACCCTTCGAGAAGATTCAACCATTTATATATAGCATTTGCATCTATCCATCCTTCAAATAATGGAATATCAAAATTTACTTTTACCTTGAAGGGGGTTGCATGGATACTTGATGAAGATGCATCTCTTGTGGGTAGTCATCGAAGGATCTGGAAACATTTTTCCATCACTTCATTCCTTTGTCGAGCAAGGGATTCCTCGAGAAACATTTTAAAAGGATCTCACGCTCCATCATCTTTCTTCTCATCCCCTATTGGTTTTTTTTGGGCTTGTCATTGTTGATATTGCAAAGGCTTGACTAGTTCGAGTCTCAACCTCTTGTACCCAAATCTTGTCAGGGACATGCACGAAAAAAAAAAATGAAGAGCAGATTGCTCAGATACCACTAATCTGGATTTATCAGTAGAACGAAATGAATATTAGACTGAATAAAATAACATAGAGATATAGAGAACAACAAAAAATATCCAGTGAACAATAAATTCTATTGAATAAATAAAATAGGTTGAAACTATAAAACTATAGAACTGAAAACAACTTGCTCAAATGGTGGTAGCTATTATTATAGTCCAAAAATCCCCTACCTATGCACACATGGCATTGGCCTTTCCACTTACACAATTTTCCAAATTACTATTGAGGATCCTTTTAAAAAAAACATTTTTTGGAACATGTATGTGCCCTGTTGAACTACTTCCCACGTACACACGCTAGATGCATACTATTTATCCCACGTACATACACGAGGTGCATACTAGACAACTTGCTTTTACCTCAAAAAATTGCAAAAAATATATAATAGGAAGGAATTAGGAGAAGTTTATGGGATATCAAGGGTTTCCCAACCATTTCACCCAATGTGGCCCATCCCCAAACTGAATAACCATCTTTTTCTCATATAAAAAAGGTCTTGGGGTCCCATTTGCAACATCAAGCATGAGAACAAATAAACTATGCCAAAATCCCTTCCTGTAATATCCCAAGGATGAGACCTGGTTGTAATTATGAATGTAACATGTTTTGTAGGCTATTGATCCAGGTGGATATCAGTGGCCAACCACCTTTTCCAGATGGCTCAAAACAACTTTCTAGAAATTTTGGTAATTTACTATTTTTAGCAGTTTTTTGGGTCCTGAACTTCCAGAACCGTTTTGAGGACCTAAACGATGTTTTTTTGGGTATGTAGCAATTGAAAATTTTCATCAACAGTTGTATTCCTCGGATAGATATTTCCAATGGGCTATCGTACTCCTAAAACGGATATCGTATGCAAAAGTTACGACCTCAGGAAGTTGATCTACTGACTTACCCAAACGGGGCCCACATGATTTTTGGCGCTTCATCTCCTAGGGTTAGGTTTTTAAATGTATAGGGTTTTTGACACTCCTGTTTATTGTAAAAAGGCCTTCAAAGCCTCATTGTAATCATGTTCATGCGAATGAGCGCAATCGTCACATCTCTTCTCAGAGATAAGCCGCCACCATTCCAACAAGTTTGTTTTCTGCTACATTTTACAGTTTCATATTATTTCCTTATTGAATAGAAAACCAATTTTATTGTATCTATGTGTGTTAAGCATATGTTAATAATCTGTAGTTATTTCGTTTTGCTCATAAAATCCAGATCAGTTGGTGAGCCAAGTAATTATAAGATGGTAGGATTATGTTTTTATTAGGTTGGAGAGCCTAGATGTTAAAGGCCATGAGCCTATTTTGTACATGTAAATATTCATATTATTAATATAAAAACATCGTTGTGTGTGGACCGAACACGAAGAAATAGTTATGGGGGACTAAAATCCACTAGGTTGGGTAAGGGAAGGGGGCTAAGAGGCTAGGATAAAGGGGCTAAGCTTGAGGGCTTAACCCAAGGGAATATTATAATGTATTTTCATGAAAATAATAAAGTTGGGAAATAAACCCTGATATCCTAAGTTCCTTTGGGAAAAGGGAACAAACTCTAAGTGGCGAGAGATGAGTTCCCAAGAGAGCCATGTGTCAACCTAGGCACATGCAATTTTATGGGGGGGAAATCCATCATTGTGGGGGTTCTCTTGCCATTCCTCTCCATGCTCCCCACTCATGCAGATACTGAGAATGAGAATTCACACAAACAACCATTCCTTTTCCCTCCTTTGTTGACCTTTGCAGCCTCTAAAATCCACACACACCTCTGAGCACACATGCACCTTGGGAACCTGTTGGCATTGCACCATATCCTGGGCATTTACGAAATGACCAACATACCTGTACCTTAGCTAAATTTTGAAGGGGTTCATCGGAGCTACTACTGGTTATCTGAGAGTGGGAGTGAAGAACTAGATTGTCATGCCCATGGATATAAGAAGCAGGTTGTCATGCCTATGAGAAACTCTCTCCAGGTGAGAGAGTGTGTTGAGGAAGTGAGTTCTCCTGGAGGGAGTCTAGTAGTAGCTATAGAGCTTTGAGAACTCTTGATCCAACATGTTGTTGAAGCCATAAAAAGGGATGTGAAGTAGCCTATGGACTATAGGACAATGAAGGTGTATACTCCTGGGGTGGGACCTGCATGTGCAAAATGAGAGTATGTGATCTGTGGGTGTAATTGGCTCCTTGGAGGAAATCCTTTCTGTTGTACTATGTAACTTCTTGTTGTCCCTGCCTAGCCTAGTAATCCCTTGCTCGATGGAGTCTAGTCCCAGCTCAGGGGTGACACACTGCTGAGAGTGATAAACAATGTGGTCTAAGCATGGGAGGTTCGTGGAAAATTTGCACATAGTTGGTGTACTTCAATTAAGAGATAAGTATATTTTTTGTGCTTAATGATTAAATGATGTGTTTAAGTGCATGTTTGTGATTCTTGTAATAGTATCATGGGTTTCACTGCATGAATGTTTCCATATTATCTCTTTCATTTCCTATTAAGTTTATATGTGAATATTTCCACAAAAGAGTTATGTCTGAGGTAGCATGCCCTGCGCCTATTGATGGTTTGGTCAGGGATGTTACAAATTGGTATGAGAGAAAAATATGCTAACTTAGAGATGATGCTTGTCATGTTGGTGGTTGGGGACGTTACAAATTGATATCAAAGAATTTTTTAATGTAGCATGGCTCAACCTGGGTGTCTTGGGATGTTATAAATTGGTATCAGAGCCATGGTTTCAACACTAAGCCTGGATGGGCCATTTTAGTGGAAGTTGAAGAAATTTTTTTGGAAAGAAATTGTTGTCCAAATGGACAATATATGAGTTAAGAGAGTCCCTGGGTTTCAATAGAATACCTTGGTCGTGTTATGAATCTCAGGAGGTATAGTGGTTTATGGAATGAAAATAGAGAAAGAAGACACAACAACTGTTGTGTTGGGACACAAGGTTTGAATTTGGGGTGTACGATTTGCGCAGGGGAAAGGCCAACATTTTCTAGCCGTCAAATATGGAAAAAGGTGCATGAGATTTAACCTCCATGTCCTTTAGACTTCATGACTTCAGTGAAGTCTATGTGTTATACAGAAAAAGGGGGCCGAAGCCTGAAGTTACAAATTCCTAGAGTGGATCTACACCGTAGATCCAAGGAGAAGTTCTTGACCGTTTGTTTTGGCTGAAGACAGATCAAAACTGTTAGATCAAGCCAAGAGAAGAAGGTAAGGCACAGTGGTGAAAAACATATGTCAGCCGAAAGATATACATGCAAATGATTGTGAGCCATAGATATCACAACAGTGTGTAAATTTGGCATTAAGGAGAAACAAGGTGTGATAGAGTGAAAACTCCCAAAGTATCAAAGTCCGGAGTTAATCCAGACCATTTGTCAAAAGAAACACGTGTCGACATATTGGCTTGTTCGGGAATTTGGAATTTAGGAGAAACAAGGTGTGATAGAGTGAAAACTCCCAAAGTCTCGAAATCCAGAGTTCATCTGGACCATTCATAAAAGGAGATGCATGTTATAATATCAATGTGTTCAAGAGTTCGTTGTTCGATAGAATTGGAGTGTGCAAGTGAAAAATCTTTTGAAGCCCGAAGTATTGAAGTGACATGGCCTGCTGATGTCACCATGGATGATGTGGACACATGGGATGAGTGCCATGTGTCATTGAGTTAATAAACTTTGGAAGATAGAAATTCTAGTTAGAAAGTGACATGTGTCACCCATCATATTGGGCCATGTGTCCATTTCTAGTATTTCGTCATGTGGCATTCCTCTCGAGCATGGGTAGTGGGGCCCCTGATGAATACATAAAGTTGTTAAAACCTTGGAGGATAATTTAACTAGATTGGGCCAATGATAACTTCACCCAAATAAATGCATGGTGCCATATCATGAAGTCCAAAGACTTAGTACTCCAGAGAAAAGGTGTTACAATTAGCATTGAGTAGAGAACTATCGAAGGCCCGAAGGCCAGAGTTAATCTCAATCGTTGGTCATAGGGGACGTGTGGCATTAGACTCCAAGGTTCGAAAACTTGAAATTCCAAAAGAAATGGTTCATGACTGAGTGGGAGGAAGAAATCCCCAAAGTCTCATAGCGTTGAAGTGACGTGACGTGATGATGTCATCGAGGGTGACGTGGAAGTATTCGGAGGTTCCTGGTTTAGGATTTTTGGGTGTGTAGATGTAAAATCATCCAAAGTCCCAGAACCCCAAAGCTCCAAAGTCTTGGAGCTAGGAAGTCCCGAAGAAGTGGATGTGATGTGGAATGATGTCACCTAGGTGATGTGGATCTCCCCTAGGCATGCCAGGTGTCATAGGAATTTGTACTTAGAAACAACTACAGTAGTCCAAAAACTTGTCACTTTGGAAGGATTGAGATTATGGACAGTCTAGAACTCCCGAAGCTCAGAGTTTCGTAGTAAATATAAGTCATTGGATGCTGGGAAGCCAAGGAACATCGATCGACCCCACTTTGTGAGTTCACTAATGAGGTACTATGGGATATTGGTTGTGATTTGATTTTGAAACCACCGAAGCCCAAAGTCCCAAATCTCTTATCCCCCGTAGACCTGAACAGGGAATGTGGACCGTAGATCCATCGTCCTTTGTGAGTTCGACAATTCAATGTTCTGTGATGTTTGTGATTTGTTAAAAGGGAAACCTTCAAAGCTCTAGAGCCCCAAACCTTCAAGGCTCCAGATAAGCGCCCAACTATTATCACTCGGTCATAGTTGTGGTCACATGAGAATTAAGGGATGAAGAAAAAGGAGCTAGTGCCTGAAAGTGAATTGTAGAATAGAACAAGGCTCATAGATAGAGTCGTGGGTATTTTTGATCGACCAAATACCTGTAGAAAATGGAGTCTGATATTATTTTGTAGGATCAGATTGTTTAAGTTATTCTGGAAAATTATTAAGTCTAATAGCCAGAAAAAAATTGGTTGACTGCATATTTTGCAGAGTTAACAATTGTCAAAACCAAACCAAATTGTTACATAGTGCAGAGAAATGGAGGATACATAGGATGCTTATAGTCCAGAGGATGAAGTTAGATGAATGGATGTCCACTTGGGATTTTAACGTACAAACTCAAGTGGGCATGGAGAAGAAATAGATAAAGACGTGAGCATGATGAAAATCATTAAAAATTTGCAAAAAGATGTCCAAATTCACCAGGTAGAAAACGAAAGGCTTAAGAAATCCAAGTGGAAATAGGAAGACTTCAATATGAAGTTGATGTGGAGCCTAGAAATAATTGGAAATAATTTGGATATGGAAAGTGGATCTAGCAAATCAGGGAGCCATAAGTCCCTTGATGAGGAAAGAAGATAAATAAGTGGTAACAGACATCACCGACACTCCCAAAGGCATTCCAAAAGGAGGCCACATAGAAATTCAATTCCATATCCTACCAAAAAACATAGGATATGTGACATGGATGAACTAAATGGTGAAATGAATAATATCAAACCTCCTACTTTTGATGGAGAGCACTAGAAATATGAAGAGGTTGAGACACGAATACTTGGCATGCGGAAATATTTCCAATTGCATAATTATTCCTCTCATGGAGAAGGAAGAATTGCAATCTATCAGCTAAAAGGAAAGGCATACATGTGGTGGGATCAGCTTGTACAAGTGAAGCACCTCAGAGAGAAGGATGTCACATGGAAGGAATTCAAGAAACATTTGAAAAGATTATAGGAAGGGATGCAAAATATTCCTGTAAGGGCTGCCAAATATTCCTGTAAGGGATGCCAAATATTCCTGTAAGGGATGTCAAATATTCCTGTAAGGGCTGCCAAATATCCAGAAAATATCAACAATGCAACTAAAGAAGTGTTACAGGAAAGGATACCAAATATTTGCAACCCATATGGATGAAGTTCCTAAGGATAAGGTGCCAAAATTGGAGGATCATGCAATCCTGAAATATTTTGAAGATGTGTTCAAGGAGATACTAGGGCCACCTCCAAAGAGAGATATTTATTTCTTTATAAATTTGATGCCTGGGGCAGCTCCAGTATCAAAGACTCCCTACCGGATGGGCACACCAGAACTAAAAGAACTGCAAAAGAAGCTTGAAGAACTTTTAAAGAAGGGGTACATATGCCCAAGTGTGTCACCTTGGGGTGCCACAATGTTATTTGTGAAGAAGAAAGATGGGACCCAAGATTGTGCATTGACTTCAGGAATTCAAATAAAGTAACTATAAATAACAAGTATCCTCTACCAAGGATCGATGATATCTTTGATCAGTTGAAGAATGAAATACTATTTTCAATGATAGATCTTAGATTGGGATACCATCGGGTAAGGATTAAATATGAAGACATCAACAAGACTGCCTTCAGAACAAGGTATGGTCATTATGAGTTCACAGTGGTGCCATTTGTGTTATCAAATGCACCAACTATTTTCATGTGCTTAATGAATGGTGTTTTCCGAGAATATTTAGACAAGTTTGTCATTTTATTTTTGGATGACATCCTTGTATATTACAATATAGAGAAACAACATGAGAAACACTTGAGGATGGTGTTACAAGTTCTAAGAGAGCACCAACTATTTGCTAAGTTGAGCAAGTGCTCATTTTTCCAAAATCGAATCCACTATTTGGGACATATAATATATGAAGAGGGAATATTAGTAGACCTTGAAAATATTGAAGTCGTTAAAGGGTGGGAAACACCTAAGAATGTGAGAGAAGTCAGATCCTTCATGGGTCTTGTTGGCTACTATAGGAGATTCATTGTAATATTTTTGAGGATTTCTCACCCAATCACTTCCCTGCAAAGAAAGGGGGTAAAGTTTCAATGGACAAAAGAATGTGAAAAGTGCTTCCAACAATTGAAACAAATTTTAACCAGTTCTCCAATTCTAAATATTACAGATCTGGATGAATAATTCATGGTTTTCACAAATGCATGCAAAGAAGGATTGGGTGGAGTCCTCAACCAGAATGGGTTTGTGATATGTTTTGAATCCAGTAAATTGAAAGAGCATGAAAGGCTCTACTCCACTCACGATTTGGAGTTGGCATCCATAGTACACACTTTAAATAAATGGAGACACTTCCTCATGGGAAAGAGGTTTGAGATGAGAATAGACTACAATGGTTTGAAATATTTGTTTTATCAACCTACTTTAAACTCTAGGCAGAGCAGATGGTTGGGATTCCTCTATGAGTGTGACTTTGATATCAAGCACATCAAAGGAAAGGAGAACAAGGTGGTTGATGCACTCAGTAGGAGAGTGCATGAACTACATGCCACAACCATCAACATGTATCTAACCGATCTTAAAGACATAATTTTGGAGGATGCAAAAGCAGATACGTAGTACGTGGAAATGGTAACAAAGTTACAACAAGGTAAGATGCTACAAAAAATAGAATATTATAGATTGGAAGTTGATGGAATACTCCTGTACAAGAACATAATTTATGTACCTAGTTCTCATGAATTGAAGAGTATGATCTTGAAAGAGATGCACAATGTGCCTTATGCTAGGCACCCTGGATATCAGAAAACATTGGTAGAAATCAAGAGCCATTACTATTGGTCAGGCATGAAGAAATAAATTGCAGTGTACATCGCCATATGTATGGAGTGTCAAAGGGTCAAAGATGAGCATAGACACCCAACTGGATTTCTACAACCATTACCCATTTCTGAGTGGAAGTGGGAAGTGGTGACAATGGATTTCGTCACGATTACCCAGAACAAACAAGCAACATGATTCCATCATGGTGGTGGTGGATAAGCTTACAAAGGATTCCCATTTTATTCCCTTGAAGACTACTCAAATGACATCTAACACTGCTAATATTTATATGAGATAAATAACACGATTGCACGGTATTCCCAATACAATTGTACCTAATAGAGACCCAAAATTTACCTTTAAGTTTTGGAGAGGATTATTCGAGGGGTTCAGAACGAACCTTAACTTCAATATAGCTTATCATCCTGAGTATGATGGATAAATTGAAAGAGTAAATTAAGTGATAGACGATATGTTAAGAATGTATATGATGGACAAACCATCCATATGGGAAGACTACCTACACTTGGTAGAGTTTGCTTACAACAATGGGTACCAAGCATCACTAAAGATGAGCCCATTTGAGGAACTTTATGGAAGAAAGTGAAATACACCAATAAGTTGGGACAACCCAACTGATAGAGAAATAATTGGGCCAGAGTTGCTCATGGAAATGGAAGAGCAATTGTTAAATATTATGTAGAAATTGAAGGCTGCCCAAGATAGGAAGAAAATCTATTCTGAAAAAGGAAGAACCCATATGGATTTTAAAGTGGGTGATCATGTTTTCTTGAAGGTGAAAGCCAACAAAAGTTCCCTGAAGCTGGGAAACTGTTCCAATTTGGAAGCCAGATATTGTGGACCATTTGAGATTCTAGAAAGGATTAGACCAGTGGCTTATATGCTTCCATTCCCTGCATGCATGAATATTCATAACGTATTTCATGTCTCATTGCTCAAGAAATATATACATGATGCTAATCATGTGATTGATTGGAATGTGATTTAGGTGGAGAAAGAAGGAGATTTACAAGTGCATATGGTCTGAAATCGATCCATAAGGCTTGTAAAGTTCTAGTGGACCTAGTATGGTCATAAGGACACAACATGGGAGCACGAATATGCTATGCAAGAAGAATGCATGGATCTTTTTGAAGATTTTGAAAATCTTGTTGATGTTGTGTGAATGAATTGCACTGAGGATAGTGAAAAAATAAGGGGAGGGGATTGTAATATCCCAAGGCCGAGCCCCGGTTGTAATTATAAATTTAACATGTTTTCTAGGTTGGTGATCCAAGTAATTATAATTTGGTAGGCTTATGTGTTTATCAGGCCGGGGAGCCTAGATATTAAAGGCTAGGAGCTTGTTCTGTACATGTAAATATTCATATTATTGATATAAAAACATTGCTGCATGTAGACTGACCATAAAGAAAGAGTTATGGGGGACTAATATCCACTAGGATGGGTAAGGAAAGGGGCCTAAGAGGCTAGGAGAAAGGGGATAAGCTTGAGGGATTAACCCAATGAAATATCATAATGTATTTTCCTTAAAATAATAAAGTTGGGAAATAAACCCTGAGATCATAAGTTCCTTTGGGAAAAGGGAACGAACTCTAGGCAGAGAGGGACGAGCTCCCAAGAGAGCCATGTGTTAACCTGGGCGCATGCTATTTTATGGGGGGGAATTCGTCATTGTGGGGGTTTGCTCACCATTCCTCTCCATGTTCCCCACTCACGTAGGTACTGAGACTAATCATTCACGCAAACATCCATTCCTTTTCCCTCCTTCGTTGACCTCTACAACCTCTAAAACCTACACACACCTCTGAGCACACATGCACCTTGGGAACCTATCAACATTGAGCCATATCCTAGGCATTTCTGAAATGACCAACATACCTGTACCTTT
>ML855520.1:11833-23380 GCA_009831015.1 Picea engelmannii | reverse complement strand
TGACTGTGAGTTTCCTCCAAGATCATAAGTTTCATATATTCAATTCCTCCCCCCTTTCCACCATCATGGAGCCTGTTTATATAGGTTAAGAGGAGCTTAACCTCTTGAGTTATCTTTAGAACAAGTTGGGAACCTTCTCCTTAGATCAGGGATCTCTTGATGAAACCAAGAATTCGAGCACAAATGCCTCCTAATCTCGAAATATCCTCCCCTTATTCTCCTCAACGGGCCAACTACTGCCTCAGATTAGGCAGCGCTCCCTTAGAAGGGGCATCAGAGCGCTGTAGCGCTCCTTGGTAAGCCTTGGGGAAGCACCAGCGCTCTCAAAATGAGCAGCGCTCCTTCAAAGGGGGATGAGGAGAATTATAACACTCCCTGAAGCCTTGTAGGGGAGCACCAACGCTTCTGGGGCTGAAGTAGGGGAGCGATCCCCCTCAAAACCTCTGTTTCAGGGCTCCTTTCAGGTGTCAAGAGTTATTTGACTTCAATAAACCAGTTCTCCTCCTTCAAATCAGTCATGTGAGATTTTATAAGTGCCTCCTTAGTGTCGTTGTCATGACAATATGTCTGAACATCATTTGCGACACTAGTGACCAACTTACGACACTTGCGAAAGTTGTAGGGAAGATGCGACACTTACGACAATTGAGAGGGACATGCGACACTTATCCAGCTGAGCAATTTTGACGTGTAACAAAATGCCCCCCAAAGTATGAATTTAGAAGATGCCAACTGATAACTGAAATACTTTGTAGATGCTCAAGAAAGGGTATAGACTTGGAGAACCTGACAAAGCTGCACACAAACATCCAACAAATATCAAGACATATTTCAAAACCCAAGGCAGGCATACCTATGCTTGGGTGATCAAGACTTAGTAGGATATGGCCGCCATAAAATACATTGCGGATCCATAATTGTATTGATAAAAAGGTATAGCCACCAAAGATACAATGTGGATTTATACTCTGATGACTCAGACTAATCGTAGCCACGAAGAATACACAATGGATCTACGAGATGACAAGACATAGCCACGACCGATACAAAGTGGATCTATGTAACAGTGTATGTGTTCTTTGTCCAATGGAAATTCCTTCGCAGCCTGGGTGAAGCATATATCAAAGTGATGGCTCACCCCAGGGTATTCTTACCAATCCCAATATGATACGAATCTGACCATGTGAATAGATGTCTTGACATCGAACATGGAAGAAACCACTTGATTACCGGTCAATGGTGTGAACTGTTAACAAGTGCGAGGGAGACCACCATTAATGTCAATGATTCCCAAGGTACCCTAGTACATTCCAACGAATGTGAATAGATGAGCTAAATTCGAACACCCATGGAATCATTCGATCAGAGGTCAATGATGTAAACCTACTGTCGAATGTGAGGAGGCCTTCCATTGAGGCATGCAGGTCCCAAAGTACTAAGTGGTTTCTATGTCTAATTCCCAGATAATGTGTTGGAGTCGACAGGAATAGACTTGTCGAGGGAGGGACTTGATGTATCCCCCATCAATGACACGAAACGGACGTGGAGATGTAATTGGTAGATCAAATGGACATGGACTGGCACAGGTTTTGAGGCAAGATATTTGGGATGGCTGACTCTCGAGGCAGATACTTCCCTTGAACACTGAGGCACAACAAAAAAACATGACATGGGACAAAAATATGCAATGGATACTGTGACTTGCGTTGGGTGACCCAAAGGAGTGAAAGGAACTCAGAGGATTGGCTCAGTGCAGAGGTTCAGCGGATTATGATATGTGCAAAGTGACAAAGTGATGTGTTCAAGGGAGACTCTAAGAAGTGTTGGATGTTGTTCTCAAAAGACTACTTGGCTTGCTCCTTTCAATTTTTACCCCATCTAGATAGATGAGTACCTCTTTTTGATTTAATGAGCTCGAGGAGGATAACACATGCTCAATATAACTCACCTTCGATAAGTTCCTCTTCCTTTGTTTAACGAACTGGAAGAAGTAAGGGTTCGGTCCCATATGGGTCTGTCGATGTGTGCTTTAACGAGTCCAAAGATAGAAAACTCGAAGGTTTTTTGGGATTATAGAGTTTGGAAAAACACTTAAAAGATAACTCTCTCAGTTCCTTTTTCGTACAGTAGTCCAACGAGACCGAAAAAGGGTTAAACTATCGCTCGAAAGACGCTCTTTCTGACCTTTTAACGAGTGTGAAAGAAATCAAGATCACTCGACAATATTTTCATATTGAGAGAGTCTGAAAAGGGTTTAAAGGAGACTCCAGGGGGGTTCATTTTTCATGTGTTCGTATCCGTACGGGTCCTAAAAAGAGATAAAAGTTTACCCGGTTACGTTCTCATATTGTTGATCTCGAGAACGAACTAAGACTATGCTCATAAATGCGACAAGGTGAATGATTCATTAGAACTGCCAGGAAACCTGCGATGCCAGAAACTACAAACCAGAATTTAGTGAAGCCATTTACATCATTAGAGAAACCCAAAAATGACCATACCTTATAAAAAATGAAATTTTATAAATAACAATTGATTTGAAAACTCATTTACCATTTCATTTGAAGGATTTTTGGAGTAGTGGAGAATCTCAATTTGAAGCAAATCTTGTTTTTCTCACTGCTGGAGCTACGATCGATCATTTCGCTCACCATTCGAACCAGGTAGGTGTTCATCCTTTTCTCTTTCAATTGCATGGTTTCAAGTTGATTTTCATGGCATTATTTATTTAAAACACAAAGCCCTAGGTCGCCCCTCTTTGAACCAAATTGGCCTCTTTTTAAAAATTGATAAAATAGGGGGATTCTTTTACGAAAATGTATTAGAAAAGGGTTGTTAGGATGCCTACACCCTTGCAATCGATTGGAACGAACATTTTAGCAAAAGAAACTCATGAAAATTTCCCCCATTTTCCCACGCAACTCCCTAAGTCGATTTGCATTTTTAACACGTTTTTATCATTATTTGGCAAATATTAAAGGGCGTGGTGGTTAAAAAGAGAGAGTGGTTGCTTTTAGATGACATGGGAACTTTGTTTCATGTTTTAAAATGCGTTTGAAAATCGCCGAAATTACAAAAACGTGGGGAATGATGAAATTCTTAATTTTTTTGTTTTGTAGGTATCTTCGGCAATCATGATCGAATGGAAAGAGCGGGAACATGAGATGGATGATTTAGCCGCTCTACGGAGTCCTCGTACATGGGCCACTTTGTGGGCCTATGGCTTGCTCCAGTTTTTCAAATTGCAAAAAATGAAGAGAGAGGTGTTATTACTTGAGCACATGATTGGCCTTTGGGATGTTGCGGAACAGAGATTTCGTATTGGCACACAACTCCTAACCATTGAGTTGGAAGATGTATACTTTTTGACCAGCCTCTCGAAAAGAGGGGTCCCCATATCTTTTACTGGGCAGAGGGCATTACCTAAGCAGGTGGACGTGTATCTGGCACGCCACTGCGTTTCGGGAGCAAGGTTGGTAGGGGGCAGGATCCCTATCAAGGATATATGGGATCTGCCTCTTCGGTCTATATTATTTGCTATCACAAGTGTGACTGGTATCACTAGTGCTCATTTGGCATCGAGATCACAGGTGGCCTATGGTGTTCAGTGTTTGGAACCAACACTGTTCAATTGGAGTGCAACATTTCTTCGGAATGTGAAGGAACAGATCTCACGGTGCAGGATTGGTCAGAAGCAGTTCAGCTATGGCTCGTTTTTAGTCTCGTTTTTCCTAGAGCGCATCCCTCAGATGCAGCCTCAGATCTCACTGGAAGTACAACCAGTGGACGAGCCTCGGATGGAGAGGTGGACTAGTCTGTCTCCAAGGCTAGTTTCAGAGTCAGAGTTCCACTTTACTGGTGATTTCTTTGCCTAGCTGAGACGGCAGTACCTCTGGATCGAGGACTTCCCTTATGCCGATGTAGACTTCCATGGGAGTATGGACTTGATTATGCCCGTGGGGGAAGATTGGGACGAGTCAGGTAAGAGACTAAGCCATACCTTGTCTAGTTTTTTTGTTTTTTGATATATATGTATTTTTTGTTTTTTTTGGGGTATGTAAAAGAGTTTTAACAGATGTTTTGTTTCCAACATGCAGACAAGGGAGTAGTGCACCCAGCTGATATACCAGTACCAGGGCGTCGTGGAGGCACCCCAGTTGCAGCAGACCCAGCAGTACCGGTGGTGGGTCTCCGGGAGGTTGAGAGGAACCTCCAAGGCCTTACGATGGGTATCCCTCCTCTGCGGAGGGGGGATGTGCCTTTACATCTGCAGTGGCACACTGTAGGGGTACCAGAGAATACCAATTCTCTGTTGAGGTGTGTAGTGCATGCAATAGTGTGTTACTCACAGCAAAACACAGTGCGGGGAGATTAGAGTCTCCCCGTGATTATGTTTTTGTATGCCTTGTCAGGCGATGTTGTATGGGTGGATGGACCCAATATTTTTCTCTCTTACACACTTTTTGATGTAACACAAACATTTCAATCACACCATATATATATATATATATATATATATATACAGTTTCGAGTTTTTATTATGCCAATGATTTGTACATGATGATGTCTGTGATGTGTTTTAATTTACATGCAATGTACAATTTTGCTTTCCTTGAATCTTATATGTGGGCAAGATACCGATCCATAATATAATTTGCTAATGAATCCGAAACACTATTAAGTTCTCTCGAAATGTGTCTATATTCAATGTAATCGAACATTTGTTCAAGAAGATGAACTTGCAAGTGTAGGCGTAGCAGGATAGGACTACAGATAGCGTAGATACAGTTGAGTTGATGAACCACCAGTTGGGAATCTAAGTAAATAATGATGCGAGAGATACCTAGAGAGGAGGCTTGGGTCAACAATCTGATGACAGTGTGATATTCTGCCATATTGTTGGTTGCTGGTCCTAAACAAATGCCTCTTGAACTCACCACCTAGTCAAATTGGTAAATAACCCAAGCTGCTGAAGCAATGTTACGGGTATGTTAGCTAGCGCCATCCGCGAACCCAAAAAAGATAGGAAAGGAAGACGTCATCTGCGCATGAAAACACAGGCACAGTCATGAGTGGCAATGGTAAAGACTCGAGCACGCGAAAGAAATAGACACACCAAAACTAAATACAATAATGTACAAAGTACAAATGCTAGGTGATCTAGGCATAGTACTTCTTAAGGTAAAGCCTATTTCGGGGCTCTCCTAGGGAGATTCCGTCATGATCAACTAGTTCGTAGGCACCTTTATGTAGGACACACTTCACGATGTAGGGACCGTGCCACATGGGTTCTAACTTTCCTATCCCCAATTTATCGTGAGCTTGGTCATAAACAAGGACTAAGTCTCCTTCCGTGAAAGTCCAGGGGTGGACGGATTTGTCATATTGACTTTTAATTCATTTTTGATGTGCTTCATTGGCGAGAGCAGCATCGCGATGTGTTTCATCCAGTTTGGATAGGTACAAAAATCGTTCTTCTTCAGTGGAAGTATGGGGCAGGAGTTCTACTTTCAGTTTGAGTGATGGAATCTCACACTCGATCGGTAGGACGGCTTCAATGCCATAGACCAACTGGAAGGGAGTGAATCCAGTTGAAGTTTTCACAGAGGTGCGATAGGCCCAGAGAGCGGAGAACAGTTGTAGATGCCACGATGTTTTGTTTTCCCCTATCATGCATTGGATCATGGTTTTTAGGACTTTGTTGATAGCTTCAACCTGTCCGTTTGCTTGAGGGTAGTAAGGGGACGAGTTTTCATGGCGAAAACCCAATTTGACATGTAACTCGCTCATCATCTGGTTTTTGAAGTGTGCACTGTGGTCAGTGACAATGGCACGTGGTACGCCAAAACGAGTTATGATGTGGTTGAAGAGGAATAGGGCTCCAGTATGGCCATCATTCAGGAAGGTAGGCATAGCCTCAGCCCATTTGGTGAAGTAATCGATGGCGACGATGATGTAACCGTGGCCCCCTACTGAGGTAGGTTTACACTGCATGAAATCAATGCCCCATTTGGCAAAGGGGACGATGGCAATAATTGGGTGCAGTGTCATAGGGTGGGTGCGTGCATTCTTGTTAAAGATTTGGTAGGGTGGGCATTTCTTGATAGCCTCGATAGAATCTTTGAAAATCGAGGGCCAAAAATAGCCGGCACGTAGGATTTTTTGGGCTGTGGCCATACCAGAAAGGTGGCCGCCACAGGCGCCAAGGTGAAAATCGTTCAAAACATGTTCAGCCTCTTCGTGAGTCAAACATCATTGAAGGATGGTGTCGATACCACGGCGATACAAAGTGTCACCGAGGATGATATACCGGCGAGAGTGATGACGAATGCGTCAACGCTCTTCACGAGAGATGTTGGGCTGAAAACGTTGTGTTTGAAGGTAGAGGAGAATGTCTCCATACCAAGGATCAGAGGTGTTGATGAGGAAGAGAGATTCATCGGGGAGAGAATGGAGGTTCGATGTTTTCATCGGTACGAGGAAAAGCACAAATGAGCTTGGAAAACACCAGGGATTTTTTGGCTTTCGCCTTCGTAAACTCAAGATTGAATTCTTGAAGAATAAAAATCCATTTTGAATATTTTCCCCCAAGTACTTGACGTGTCAAGACATGGTACATGTGGTTGGAGTCTGCGATTACCGTGGTGGTGCGTAATAAGATGTAATGGCGGAACCTTTGGACAGCGATGACAACTGCCAGAGCCAGTTTCTCAACATGCGAGTATCTGAGTTCGGGTCCAGATAAACTCTTGCTCAGATAATAAATCACATGTTCTTCGTCATTGGAGTCTTCTTGGACTAACACCACTGCGATGGTGGAAGTAGAAGCGGCCAAGTAAAGGATATAATCCTTTGTATATTCAGGTGGTTGTAACAAAGGTGCGTGGGTCAAAGTGTGCTTGAGGGCGTTGAATGACCATTGAGCTGCATCATCCCAAATGAAAGGGATGTTCTTTTGTAGTAACCGCATAAATCCTTTAGTGATCTCGGCATAATTGCAGATGAAATGGTGAAGAAAGTTTGCTTTGCCTTGCAAACTTTGGAGTTGGGTTAAATTGGTGGGTGGAGGTAAGGCTAAGATGGACTTGATCTTTAAGGGGTCCACCCTAATCCCATATTTGGAGACAATGAAACCGAGGAGTCGACCAGATTCGACAACGAAAATTTATTTGTGTGGGTTCAGACGAATACGGTATAACCTACATCGCAGAAAAATCACGCGTAAGTGATCAATGTGATCGGATCGGTTTAACGAATGTGCGGGTAAATCGTCGAGATACGGTTCTACGATATGTTTGATGTCATGAAAAGCATATGACATGGCTCACTGGAAAGTGGCTCCAACATTTTTAAGGCCAAAAGGTAGCTTTCGGTAGGCGAAAGTTCCCCAAGGGCAGATGAAGGTTTTCTTGTGTTGATCTGTAGGCAAGATTTCAATCTGGTTGTATCCAAAAAAGCCATCCATGAAAGAAAAGATTACGCTCCCCGTGCAGTTATTGATGATTTGGTCGATGAAGGGTGTAGGGTAGTTGTCCTTAGGACAAGCTTTGTTGATATCTCTATAGTCAATGCAAACACGGATGGTCCCTTGTTTCTTAGCAACCGGAACGAGGTTGGAGACCCATTCGGTTAAAGGGACGAGATAGATGAAGCCAGATTTTAGAAGTTTTTCAACTTCTGCCTTTATAGCTGCGACTTTCTTGGGATGAACCGGGCGAAGCTTTTGCCGAACCGGTTTCATGTCAGGGTAGGTTTTGATTTCGTGTATGACGATCAAAGGATTGATCCCTAGCAGTTCCTCGTAGCTCCATGCGAAGACATCACAGAATTCCTTGAATAAAGCGGTGTAAGAGACCACTTCGTTGGGTGTGCAATTAGCACCAAGGTTGATGTTTTCCACGACACCTTATTTGATTGAAATGTCAATCGTGACCGTAGTAGAGATGTTACCCATGTTCCCCTCAGAGAGAGTATCCGTCGTGAGGATAGGAGATTGCGGAGCTTCGGTAACATCGGGGGGGAAGACAGATCGTATGTCTTGGATTTCTTCTAGAGGTGGGAGAAAAGAGTATCGATGGTGGTTGTCATCCCAGGGCATATCATCAATGCTAAGCATTTCCATGATAGATTCGTCCGAAGGAAAAATATGGGAAATGTAATCGACGACAGATGATAGGGAATCTAACCAAGATGGCACCGAATAAGTATCGGGTGCCAATGAATGTTAAGTGTTTGACGAGGGAGAAGCAGATTGAATAGCTAAGTATGCGGCCTCGGCTGGGCTCAGTGGCATTGTGTCACCGAGCACATCGAATTCCAAAGGACTAGGTACAATCCAGGGGTCAGATGATTCCAAGGATTGATAAGGCAAAGTTGAGATCATATTGACGACGACAATATGATGTGCAGTAGGTGGAAGTGGTGTAGGGAAGGTACCCATGAGGCTAGAATATTTCAATAAGCCAACACCAATGCTTTCATACGTAACCGGGTGGTCTCCTAGGAAAGGAATGTTGTTGGTAGCAGGGATGTGAGCGTCGGGTGTGCAGAAATCAAGCTGATCGATGGTAACAATTTTGCCTTGATGGGGGAATTGTACACATCGAAACACCGACGAGGCGATGACAGTCATCGCATAGAACCAAATTCTTCCAAGTAATAGGTTGTAATCGAGGGGGGCATCCACCACCTCGATGTCGACAGTAACAGTTTTTCCGCCCAACTGAATGGCTAAGGATTGTAATAATCTGTGAGGATGAAAACCTCGTCCATCAAAGGCACGTAACATGGTAGCGGATTTGTTAAGGGTGGGTGATTTCAAGCCTTTCCAACAGGCTAGGGACATGAAACAGGTGGAGGCTCCCTCATCCAGGATAGTCCGGTGGATTTGTTGATTGTGAACAACCACATCGATTTGGAATGGTAGCTGGTGGGAGAGTTGCGATTGATGATCATCCAGATTAAATGTGAGGTAGTTTGATGACTCAGGGTCAAAATCACCAATAGTGGCTAAGAGTGTTCTACGTTGGCTGGGACAGTGTTGTAGAACTTCCAAGGCGGACATGGCACACGGGGCTTGGGCCAAACCTTCTACGATATTGTAGTTTCGGGCAGCTCGTGAATTAGGATTGAATGTAGATTTCTGGATGGTTCTCTTAGGAGGGCGTAGAATGGATTCAAAAGAGGGTTTCTCAATCTGGAGTGGCCCGGATGGAGGGCTAACAGATGGAGGATTGGCGGAGGATGGTAATGGGTCTGAAGTAGAACCGTTAGCGATCTTCGGCTTATCAGGTTTAACTGGCGTGTCGTATGTCACAGAGCGATTTGTTAGATTAACTCCATTAAACATGTAAATGTGGGCACTTGTCGAGGCCTCATCATGGGGTTGGTTGGAACTGCCCCCCGGCGTGGGGGTTTGTGCAACCAAAGATTGTTGCTGTGGAAAAGGCTGAGTGAGCACAACGGGTTGTGAATTTCCCTTGAAAAGTTTGGCCACTTCATCGCGATGTGGGTAGTCCCGAGTGTAGTGATCATCACTACAAATGAGACATGGGAATTTTGGTTTTCATTGTGGTTGTTTTCTGGCAGTAGGGGTTTGCGGTTGGGTCTTGGGTTGCTCGTTGTTGTTGTTCTTCTTTGGTTTGTTTCTCGCTTTCTTCTTGCCCCCAAGTTGTTGTGAAGGGGTTGATTGGACCGCATTCACATCAGAGACCTGAGTTTGAGGTGGGGTAGAAGAGGGTGCAGTTGAACTGGGAGCATCTATGGAAGCGGGCCGCTGGATTGTTCCAGTAGACTGGGTAGTAGATTGAGTTTTGACGGAGCCAATAACTCCATCCGCATGTGAAGCAGTCGATGGTTTGGATGGATCATTAGTGGCACGGGTAGTGTTTGGCATCAACTCATACATAGTACTAGATTGTGAATAGACTAAGTCTAAGTACTGAGCTCAGGCGATGGCTTCTTCCTTGGTGACTACGCCACCCATGGCAACATCACGAGAAATCTGGGGTAATAGTGATTTCGTGAACCATTCCACTAACAATTGGTCAGGAATGACCGCTTTGATTAGCCTTTGTCGTTGTCTCCATTCATGGATATGATCAGAGATATGTATGGAAGTTGTCTGACGAAGAGAGGTTAATAGTTCCGTACCCGTCTCATATCAAATGGGTAGTTGAAAGTGTGTGAGGAAGGACATGGCAAGGGAGTTGAAGTTGTGAAAGGACACGCGTGGTAATTCAATATACCATTTCGCTGCGGAACTCGTGAGCGTCCGTTGGAAAAGACGCAAACGAATCGAATCGTCCATGAGGGAGTTGGATGAACACCACAAATGGAAGGTCATCACGTGATTGTTTGGATCTTCTCCAGGCTTTCTGTCGAATTTTGGGATATCAGAAGGAAGTTTAGCTGGGATAGCTGGCCAAACCGGAGAATGATAAATGGGATCATTCGTTAACCGAGACAAGTCTGGGAGGTCTAGGGTGGCTAGAAAAGGTAGTTGTCGGTTAACCTGTGGGTAATGCTGGTGTGGCAGAGGGACACCAGTGGGGCCCAATACTGGGTTATGTGGATAATTATAACTTGTGGGCCCTCTCATGTGAGGTTGGTTTTGACCAAGGTACATAGGATTTGAGATGTTTCGAGAAGTGTTGGTGAGTGGAGGATAACCGGATGGGTTTTGTGGATTATAGGGTGGGTTTGGCATTTGTCCATAAGGGGGTTGTTGCGGAGTCTGAACATTTTGTCTTTTGGAGGCATGTGGGTTTCCTTGAAAAGGGACGCTCCACGGATTAGGTGCAGCGGACACATTTTGTCCTTGTGGTTGATGGTGTACTCCGGATTGAGGTTGCCCCCCAGCATGAGGGTGCCCCCCGAATGGAATTTGTCCTCCGATGGGAGGATGCCCCCCAGCGTTAGGGTTCCCTCCGAATGGAATTTGTCCTCTGGAGGGAGGATGCCCCCCAATGTTAGGGTTCCCTCCAAATGGAATTTGTCCTCCGGAGGGAGGATGCCCCCCAGTTTGAGGTAGAGTTCCTGGGATCTGAAAGCCAGATGTCAATGACAGATTGGTGCCACCGATTGGGTTAGGACTGCCAAGGCCAGTCCCTCCGGGTTGTTGGATAGGTGTGGAACTTCCCAGTATAGTTTGGGTAGTGGTTTGGGCAGTGGTGGTAGCAGAAGCACTCAATGCCCTAAATCCAAAAGGGAGTGTAGGTCTTGGTGTTACAGGTGTGCCAATCAGGGCTTGATTAAGTACCGCATTACCGGCAGGGATAGTCAGAATGTGTGGGGCCATTGTCGAATGGGTTGTCTGGAGGGGAATAGTAGACCTTGGGCCAACAAATAGTATGTTCGGACCAACGGTTGGCGTGGCTTTAAAAGTGGTAGTACCGGTGAAATGATTTGGGGGTACAGTATAGGAAAAGGGTGCATCAACACCTTCTCCTGTTCCATAAAGATCTCGCACCAAGCGTGGTGGACTTCGAACAATGTCCACAGTCCAAAAAGGGTCACTGGCTAAAGGGTTTTGAGAAGACCCAGCCA
>ML855519.1:31728-50496 GCA_009831015.1 Picea engelmannii | reverse complement strand
CCAAAGAGGCATTACAGCCTTGTAGAATGGTCTTGTAACAAATTTATCCCAAAATGAGATGGTTCGGGACATGAACAAGGAGTAGGTGTGGTGTGAAAATAGCCCCAAACACTCTGACATAAGTGCTTGTTTCTTCAAAATACTAGTGGCCTAGTTAGAAATCATCTTTTTGGTTGCTGCTAAAATCCTTTGGAATTATTTTCTAAATATAATGAAGTGCACTCAGGATATGAACTCATCCCATATTAGGGCGTAAACTTTTTTGTACCTATTTTCCTACAAAATGTTGAAATAAACATGTACGAGTAACTCAGCAACATGTCAGCTTAAATTCACACCTGTGAAAATGTTTCTTGGACATGTTACGTCCAACAGGTACGATGCCATGCGGAAAAATGGTGTTTATCCATCCTTTGGTTTATGGGCCTGTAGGATGTCGGTGCTTAGTTTTTTTGAAATGATGGCTCCCTAGTTGAAATTTCTCCCAGATATTGCCACGGTATATGCCAAGGGAATCCATGCTTCTGAAAACTTAGAGAAATATTTTTCCCCATATAATCGACAGATTAAATCCATTAAATACTCATACGACTCTCTTAGTTTTACCATGCTATACAATCCTTTGCTCCTGTTTGTGAGCTTCTTATCTTCCTTCCACCATGAGGCCAGTAACCTGCTAGTTTCATGGAACTCATAAAATATGACCGCAAATTTTGTATTTAGTCTTTCCTCCGGGTCTCTGAGTTTGTAGTACTTTGGTACCTCTACTGGAAGAAATACACCAACACATTAACCCTCCTCATTATTTACCATGAATTTCATCGCATCTTTGCAGTCAATCATTCATCCTAGGGTTTCGATGCAGGGTAAAGCTGCAGTCCGGCAGGCCACCATATGTAGATATGATCACCTAATGTTTGGGAAAACCTTGTCATCCAATATCCTGACATCCAGGTCGTTGTGAGGTGTGAACTCCAGGTAATATTCCTGATTGATTTTTTTTAAAGATCTCCCCAATGTGGGAGCATTACTTTAGATTCGGTGCTCGCCTCTGTGTCGTCGAACACGAGAGGTTGGGTAAACTTCTTTTTGGTATAAGTGCGGATAAATGATTTTGTCTTTGAGAAAAAATCAATCTCCCTTGCAGCGCCTGGTGTATACCTTTCACCAACCGCAGGTTCTTTCATTTTGGGCATTCGTGGTGAGTGCATGCTCATTGGATTTATTGGAGGAATTTTCCTGTAGAAAAGAAAAATATTATAGTGAGCCGCCAACCAACCTCGACAAGTGTTATTGACGCAATCGTAAGTGTAGAAATGACAAAGACAATGCTTACCTCTTCCTTGCAATAGATTAACCTGGTCTTACTAGTAATCAAATTTAGAGAGTGGGTTGTAACCTCCTTGATGATTTATCTTGCTTCTTTGCCTACTTTGGGAGATAAGTGATTTATGAACAGAATACCATGTTTGGGCATAAACCTTGAAAATTTAAACATAAAACATACTTACGTTGTTGTGTCAAGTCTTAAATTCAGGACTGTAAATGTGTTCTTCACAATCTACCATAGAATCTGGACCATGCTTAGGATTAAATGCAACACTGGTTGGAGGCGTAGGAGCGTATTATTTCATAGTTCATCGACAAATTCAAATTTCAATGGTCGGTCAGTATGCAAGATCATGGTGTAGGTTGCGCGAAAATTCAATTTGTCTATTAAATCGCAAAATTATGTCTCATCTGAGCTGGAGGTGTCCCATCGAAATACCAAGTCCATTCATATTTACAAGAAAATAGTATCAGGGATAAGTAGGATCACAGATCAACCAGGGTTGTCGGTGTTGGCAGGTAAAGGTTCGAACTAAAACCAAGAGTTCAGTGCTCTAGAAATCATCCGGTAGTTAATGAGTGTATCGACATCGACAAATTGACTTTGAGATTATTTCATTGGCGCCTGTAGGAAACAGTTTTGATGCTGACCCAAAACTGCCCCACGGTGTTGATGTGGAAATATAGATATGCCACAGGGGACATCAAAATATGACATGGGTAACGCCTGAGAAATATGGAATGTTTACATGGAAAAACATGTGGCGATTTATTTGACCCCTGGGGCATGACGAGTGTTTCTTTTCGGCGTCGATTATTTTCTTTTTGACACATGTTAATGTTCCCTTTCTCCCTCTTCATCGATGTCGATGGTATATCAACGATTGGTTATTGGTGATTGTTGTTTCCTATGTTGAATATTTACCTTTTGGATTTCACTGATGCCAACGGTACATCGACGATTTTAGAAAACTTTTTTCCAGGCCAGAATCAGTGATCGACACGCCCTTTCTCCCATTTTTTGGATGCTGACGGTACATCAGTGATCGAAGATCAGCATTTATTGTTGTTATGTGCACATTTTTCCTTTTCTATTTTATTGATGTCGATTATCGGCGTGTGGTTCCAATTTTAAGTTGTGTACACTTAGTCTAAATGTCAGGTTTACTTAAAGAAAAAGTCAATCTGTTCAACAACTCCAAACCAAACCAAATGTGATCAATGATAAAACATAACAACAGAAAAAACCCATTGATCCCTACACAACTGAATAAATTCATAAAAGACAAAGCAGTACCCAAAAGAAAAAATTCACAAAAACTTTTAGGGTGTGTTGAGTGCTCAACAAATGGCGATTTTCTGGGAGAAAACAAAATCTCTACTCCTTCCCTCATTCTTAGTCTGTGAAAATTGGTTGAGAAACCATCTGGATTTACTCTATTCCTTTTCCACAAGAACTATTTCTATCAATGTGTACACAAGTTCCCGGGTTTGCAAATCAAGATATTCCTATGGGGTTTATCTTTTCCACCCCCTTTCCTTTTAACCTCAATCCATGTCCTTTCTATACAAGAGTTGGGTAGGGCGTCCATTGGCGTGAGGCCATTTATCTATCATTCCATTCTTACGGTGTTGCTTCGTTGCCAACGAGTGTCCATAGCCTCGATGGTGTCACCCCGACATCACAAACCTTGCTTCGTTGCTAGTGAGCATCCATAGCCCTAACAAAGTTATCTTCATACCCTCTCGGAATTTACACTCTTTTTATGGATCATACTTTTCTGGCATAAATACCTAGAGTGAGTCAGAGAGGAGGATATTTGTTTTTGACAAGTGTTAAGTTGGAGCTTCCCCTATCTCTTTCCATAGGTACATGTGATTCTCTCCATATAGCCATCTTTCAATTTATATCTACCAGGCCACTAGGAAGATATTTCATCACTTCCCCAGGTAGTATGCTTACAAAGAAAATTATGATTTGGAAAATTTGTGTTTTCCCAACGTCTCTTCTTTTGCATGTAAGTGTAGGTCAGGACAAGAGTCGACTTCACTATATCTATTAAAGTCAACCATTGATTCATGAAACACAACTTAATTAAAATAAAATAACAAGCAAAAGAGAGAAATAAAAAAGGAGTGTGAATAAGATACCCTCATGATTTTACCAGTCCATGTTTTCGGCCGAAATATTATTTTGGTCGAAACTTGGTTTTTAACAGAATCCATTAAAAATAAACGTTTCGTCCGAAATATTCTTACCACAGCAAAATAATTCATCCGAAAAACACTGTACACAAATTTTGAGGGCGTCGTTCAATTTCACGTGCAAATTTCCGGTCGAAAAAATTCTAACAACATTTTTTCGACCAAAAAATTGCCGCTAGAAATTTTTGAGACCCGATTGTCATGAAAGTGTTACCCAGCTTCATGATGTTACCCAGATCTCATTCACTTGTGAATTGTGCATACATTTCTCGGAACTCATAGTTCAAGAGTAATACTTCATGTGTTGAATTTTGGTAGTACTCTGCTTGATGTCGCAGATGATCTAGTTCTTTATTCATGGTGGCCACCTCCCTTTGATCCCTTTTTTCCTTGCCTAAAGTAACATTGGTTATGGCCATCACTGCTCTAATTATCTCAATCATCTTATCACTTTCTGTGTCAAACATCGTTTCCTCTGTGGTTATGAAAAGTGTGCTATCGAGCATGAAATTCCTTTTCTTGACTGTTCTTCTCATCAAAACTTTCATTTTCCTGTCATAAGAATTTGCCTATATATCGACAACTTCATATACTGGTTCAGGAATCTATTGATCTCCCCAAGACAAAGTAATACCTAGCATTCCTTCCATATAGATATGTTCTATGGTAGGTTATTTTAATTCCTTAGCATGGGAGGTTCTTGTATGCTCTGGTGATTTGGCCTTCTTTTGGTCCTTGTCGGCTAACGAAGTCTTTGTCCTAGCTGGGGATGTAGGGGAAGGGTCAAAATTAGCTGGGAGTTCGGGCATTGAGATGTCGATTTATGGCTCCCCTATTCCTTCATCTTGTTCACCTGTATCCAAGTCATTCTTAGAAATGTCACCCTGAGGCTGTGTTCCCAGCTGATTGGGAAACACATTGTCAAGAGTATTCTTAGCCTCATGGTCACCTTCCTGGGGGTTTGGGATCAAAACGTCAGAAGCTTGAGAAGATGTTTCCCCTGGTTCCTCCTCCTGTGTGATTGGTATCGAGGTTATGTACGAAGATTATGAACCTTCCTCTTCGTCATATATGGTGATTAAATCAATGAGGATAGTAGGAATGCATGTCCCACTTGATGCTCTTGATGTCCTTTGTTGAGTTGTAGTAGTCATTGATGATCCTGCCTATGGTGAAATAGGGTTGGGGTTTTCTTGATCAATGGTATCCTTTGGTGGAATTTTCTCTAAACCATTTATCTCTTCCTCATCATTTGTACCTACTGGGGTGATTAGAAAAGGTCCTATCAAAGGATTAATTAAGGGCTCTTCCCATAATCTTTGCATAGCTCTTTCGACTTCTTATAGTATCAGTATCCCCCTTCTTTGTCCCTTGGTCACTTTTGTTGCTTGGTTTTCCTCTCTTACCATAATGGCTTCTTGAGAAGTGTTCTCTATAGTCTCAACTTGTTCATCCATTATCATTACTTTGAATTTGGTCATGATTGGGTTAGCCTTTCTATGGAGAACTTCCTCCTAGTCCTGGGTGCCTTTGGTAAATATCTCATCTTCGAAACAATCTTGATCATATGGCCAGCATGAGGAAACATGTGACGTGCACTAGAGTACCAGGCCTTTTGGATCATTCCTGCAAAAATGGCATGTGGGAACCGATACTCAAGTTGGCTCAATCCCTATTTTTTTGCATGTGCGGTGTCTTTTACCATGTAAAACTCGATATGAAAACCATTGGGTATGAAATCCCTCTTCTTGTCCTTTACCAAAGAGGCATTATAGCCTTGCAGAATGGTATGGTAACAATTTTTCCCAAAATGAGACAGTCTAGGACATGAACAAGGAGTAGGTGTGGTGTGTGAATAGTCCCGAACACTCTAATATAAGTGCTTATTTCTTCAAAATACCAATGGCCCACTTTGGAAATAATATTTTTGGATTCTATTGAAAGCCTTGGGAATTCTTTTCTAAATATAATGAAGTGCACTCGAGATATGAACTCATCACATATTAGGGATTAAAAAAATTTGTACCTAGTTTCCCACAGAATGCTGAAATAAACATGTACAGGTAACTCAACAACATGCCAGCTTAAATGCATATCTGCGAAAACATTTGTTGTGCAGATTACGTCCAATACGTATCATTCCATGTGGAAAACTGGTGTTTCTCCATCCTTTGGTGTCTAGGCCTATAGGATGTTGGTGCTTAGATATTTGGAAATGATGGCTCCCCAGTTGAAATTTCTCTTGAAGATTGCCACGGTATATGCCAAGGGCATCCATGCTTCTGAAAACTTAGAGCAATCTTTTTCCCCGTATAATTGGAAGATTAAAGCCATTAAATACATATACATCTCTCTGAGGTTTACCATGTTATACCATTCGTTACTCCTATTTGTCAACTTCTTATATTCCTTCCACCATGAGGCCAATAACCTGCTAGTGTCATGGAACTCATAAAATATGACCACAAATTATGTATTTAGTCTCTCCTCTAGGTATCTGAGTTTTTAGTAATTTTTTACCTCTACTAGAAGAGAGACACCAACACATTATCCCTCCTCATTATTGACTTTTCATTTCATCGCATCGGTGTGGTAAATAATCCATCCTAGGGTTCCGATGTAAGGTAAAACTAGCGTACGACAGGCCACCATATGTAGATATGATCGCCTAATGTTTAGAAAAACCTAGTCATCCAATATCCTAACGTCCAGGTCGTTGTGAGGTCTCAAATCTGGGTAATCTTCTTGATTGATTTTTTTTTTAAATATATCCCTAATGTGGGAGCATCACTTTAGATCTGATGCTCTCCTCTGTGTCGTCGAACGTCAAATGTTGGGTAAACTAATTTTTGGTAGAAGTGAGGATAATTGATTCTTTCTTTGAGACAAACTAAAGCTCCCTTGCAGGATATGGTGTAGACCCTTCACCGACCTCTGGTTCTTTCATTTTGGGCTTTCTTGGTGAGCGCCTGATCATTGGATTTCTTAGAGGCATTTTTCTGTAGAAAAGAAAAAATTTATAATGCATCGCCATCTAACCTAGACAAGTGTTATTGATGCAATCGTAAGTGTAGAAATGATAAAGACAATTCTTACCTCTTCCTTGCAAGAGATTAACCTGGTCTTACTAGTAAGCAAAGTTAGAGAGTGGGTTGAAACCTCCTTGTTGCTTTCTCTCGCTTCTTCGTTTGCTTCGAGATATAAGTGATTTGCGAACATAATACCATGTTTGGGCATAAACCTTGCAAATTTAAATATAAATCTTATCCAGTTAGATATTGGTGGCCACCCACCTTTGCCAACTGGCTCAAAACAGTTTTCTGGCAATTTTGGTAATTTACTATTTTTAGAAGTTTTTAAATTCCGGGGCCATTTTGAGGCCCTAAACGACGTTTTTGGGAAAACGGGGAGATATATTAAAGTTCCTTCAATATTTCCTCTAAAATTAATCTGCTCGACGATACCTTTCTAATGGGATATCATGTGCCTAAAACGAAGATCGTATGCAAAAGTTACGACCACGGGAAGTTGATGTACTAAGTTACCCAAACGGGGCCCACATGAAGTTTGGCGCTTCATCTCCTAGGGTTATGCTTTTGAATGTATAGGGTTTTTTGCATTCCTGTTTACTATAAAAAGGCCCTCAAATCCTCATTGTAATCATCTTCTTGCAAATGCGAGTAGTCATCACATCTCTTCTCAGAGATAAGTTGCCACCATTCTAGCGAGTCTTTCACTCTGTATTTTTACAATCTCTGTACATTTATTTCATTAATAGAAATCGTGTATTACGATATCTCTGTGTTTATGGTTTCATCTCTAATACATTTATGTTATATTATTGGATATCCGTGATATCTTTTTTCATTTCTTTATTATATCTCCACTCTCATTTCGTGCCGAAAATAATCCGGATCAAAAGCATACTTACCTTGTTGCGTCAAGTCTTAAATTCAGGACTGTAAATGTGGTCTGCTCAATCTGGAATTTGCAACATTCTTAGGATTAAATGCAATGCCAGATGCCAGCACAAGAGAGGATTATTTTTTAGTTCATCCACAAGTTCAAATTTCAACGGTTAGTCGGTGCGCGAGATCGTGGTTTAGGTTGTGCGAAAAAAAATAAAATTAAGAAATCGTAAAATTATGTCTCATCTCAGCTGGAGGTGTCCCATCGAATTACCAATCCTTTTCATATTTACAAGAAACTATTATGATCGATATCGGGGTTAAGCAGGATAGAAAATAAAATAGGGTTGTCGGTGTCAGTGGGTAAAGGTTCGAACTAAAACCAGGATTTCAGTGTTCTAGCAATCAACCAGTAGTTAATGAGTGTATCGACGTCGGTATATTGTCTTTGACATTATTTTGTTGGCACCTCTAGGAAAAATTTATGAGTCCAACCCAAAAATGCCCCACGTTGCTGACGTGGAAATATAGATATGACATGGGGGACATCGAAAAATGACATGGGTAATAGTTGAGCAATACAGATTATTTACGCGGAAAAACACGTGGCGGTTGATTTAATCCCTAGAGCGTGAGGAGAGTTTCTTTTCGACGTCGAAGGTTTTCTTTTTAACACATCTATCATTCCCTTTCTCCCTCTTTGTCGATGCCGATGGTATATCGTCGATAGACGATTGGCAATTGTTGTTTCCTATGTTGACGGCTTACCTTTCGGATTTTTCTAATGTTGACAGTACATCGACGATTTTAGAAAAAAAAAATTGTAGGCCAGAATTAGTGATCAACGCATCATTTCTCCCATTCTTTTGATCTCGACGTTACATCGGGGATCGGCTATTATTGTTGTTATGTGGGAATTTCACCTTTCAGACTTCGTTGATGTCGACGATGGGTACGTGGCTCAAATTTTAAGTTGTGTACACTTAGTCTAAATGCTAGGTTTACTTAAAGAAAAAGTCAATTTGTTCAACAACTCCAAACCAAACCGAATGTGATCAATGATAAAACATAACAACAGAAAAAAAAACCATTGATCCCTACACAACTGACTAAATTCAGAAAAGAAAAAGTGGTTCCCAAAAGAAAAAAATCACAAAACCTTTTAGGGTGTGTTAAGTGCTCAATAGGTTCCAAGGGGGGAATTCATTATGGGTATTAATTCAACCCATTTTTCTTGAATTTTATTATTAGTGAGGATAACTTCTAGTTTTTGTTGAGTGTATGAGATCCCAATCATTAAAATCATGTAAGAGGGTGGGTGTGAGACTCACATCCCATAGTTATTGGAGAGCATGGGGCTGAGTACAATCATCTTAGGGAAGTGTGTGAGTCAAGAAAGTAATCCAAGGAGAGGAAAATTCATATTGGAAGTGATAGAAAAATTTTACCCATAGAGTTTTGCATGAAAAACAAGCTGAGAGTAAGAAAAAGAGGATTGGATATAGATTAATAAGGATGGGTGAGTTCTAGAGCATGTTGGAGCGTTTTTGGAGCACTTTGGAGATAAAGATTGAAGATCCAGGTTGTGTCATGCCTGAAGAGTAAACTCTTGTGTGAGTTGCACTATAACAACAAGTGTTTTCTATTGTTTCTAGTAGTTTTCCTGGCAGTGAGTTCCCTTGAGTTTCGAGTAGAGAGATTCCTATTTACTTGTGCCAAAGAGACCTTGATAAACAAATGGTACTCCCAATGGATTGAGAGTAATGAAAAATTACATTCCTTGGGTTGAGAGGGTAAATAAGAAGAGAAATGGAGGAAACTAGGGATAATTGTAGGAGAATACCAGTGGGTTTTGGGATATTTAGTTGTGAGTCAATTGTGAGAGAGACCCTTTTCTTGTGGATTCCTAGCCCCTGCTCGAGGTTGACTTATTATTGAGATTTGGAACAATGAGTCTATGGTTGGGTGGAATGTCCTTGCCAAGTAGTTGGTTGCATAAATATTTTAAAAGATAACTGTTTATATGTTTTCCTACGTTAATTTATGAGTTTAATTACTGTGTGTTTTAGTTTGTGCGTGAGAATGAATTATATGCTATTGTGGTGAAATTTATGAGAAGCATTTACCTGTTTGGATAGTATGGACAATTGCATGATTTTGGATGTCACGTAGTTTGTAATTCCACATTTAAATGCATATGTTAATGGATTTTAGTAGTAATGGTAACGGATTTCGATGGAGTGCTTGAATCGTTGCACATGCAACGAATAGTTGTTGTGCATAGTACAAAGTATTTTTCACGTGTGGGTTGTCTCTATGAGGACACAACAGTCATATGCATTTAGAATGTTGTAGATGCATTTAATTATTTAGTATTTATGCATGTAGATACTTATATTGAACTCGTTTGATTGAGTTGGTTGGAAAGTCATGATTAAGGATGAGAATTAGTATACAGCCAAGGGGTTGCCTCCTTTTGTTATGATAGTTGCGTCAATAACCTAGCTCATTTTATTTGATTAAATTGATTGATTGGGAATCAATGATAATGTGCAGTAAATGGCTCTCTCTTCTCATTATGATTTTGATTGTTGTATTCTTACAACGTGGTGTCAATTTATAATTGGTGGTTGTTGTGTGTTTCATTAGCCCGATCGGGATCATGGAAAATACTGGAAATTAATGAATGTGATTTTGTTGTTTAATGTGCATGTATTATGGTTGCATTGCAAGTTTTATTGGTTGTTATAATGAAAAGTCATGAGATCGGGCAAGTTTTAAAAAGTATGTTCTGGAAAAAGGACCTATGTATATGTTTTATTTAGGAAAATTGTGAATTATGGATAGTGTTTGATATTTTATAGTGATATATAATGGATAGCGATGGAGCAATGTGGTTGTGTGTTTCTTTTGATTTTGTTTAAATGAAAGGAAAAGAAATGAAAGAAACCAATTATTCTCTTAACAAAACTATTGAAAGGCATAGTGATTCTGAGTATGATTATAGATTATGTTAATTGAGAAGTTTGAAGAAATTTAATGTGGGAGAGTGAACATTTTTGACACACGGAAATTGTTAATTGGTATTGGTATCCTTGTATTGAATACAGAGTTGCTTTTATGGATTACTTAATTGGTTTTATGAACAGTATTTGTTCTTTTCTCTACCATTCGTTCACTTTTCGCACATTACAAGTCCCCTCGCCTTCCCATATTCACTATCCACTCCCTGTTCTTAAAATTAAATTATAGTTAATATAAATTTTGTATTATGATAGTTAAAGGATCGCATAGGGATGAATTACAGTGATATATTCTTTTGATTTACGATACAGTTGATTGTTTGATGATTTGTTGAGCATTAATCATGATCTATCCCCCCTCATTTGAACACTTTTCCGCTCAATACAATCCCTCACATATCCCATAACCCTTTCACCCCCTGCTCATTAACAAGTATTAAAGGATTTGTATGGATTTTATTGCATGAGTCTGATGTGTTGTTGAGCCAAACTTTGTTTCATATTTAAAAAGAGATGTCATGAATGGTTGTTGAATAAACTATTTGCTAATCAATAATGCATACATGAATGAGATTTTTCAGTAGAGGTAGTCATGGATGGGGTAACAGAGGAAGAGGAAATTGGAATAGGGGCCCTAGAAGGCCAAGGTTCTCTATACATTTTGATGCAGACTCGCAAGAATTGAGCCGGCTATTTCAAGCTGGATTTTTTAACTGGATTGGGCAAGGAGTGGTCCAACCTAGGCCAGAAAGGCCTCCCTTACAATCCCCACATTTCCTTGGTATCCCAATGCCCCCTCATGTCTCACTACAACCTGAAGTCTCTAAAAATGATGTATGGAAAGAGATTTTCCACCCGACAGTCTCCAAACATCGTGGCTGGCCTAACTTGTCTCTACCTTCTCCTCCACCTCTTAATCAAATTTTCCAAGCTACCCCTATCCACTCACTAGTATAGTCTTCCCATACAATCAAAAGGTTAAAAAATGAGGCCCACCATGCTCCTGACAAAGGAAAAGTCGTTGTTTCCCCCTCCTCACCCTCAATTGACTCTACCAAATCTGTGTCCTCCCGTATGCATTTGAGAGATGATTTTTCTCATGTGATCAATGAGATTAGGCCTAAAGGCTCTACACAACCTAAGGAAAATTTAGAGAGATCAAAGGGTGACAGCGGCAACAAAGGAAAGATTTCCTCCCATAGTGAAAAATATGGATTTTAAGTGTTTTTATTTATTGATTGTTAAGAACGATTGACTTCTGAAATTTTGGACAACACACTATTTTTTGGATAAATGGATAATATATTTTTGAAAATAATTTCAATTATAATTGATATAAATTTTCAAATTATGAGAGTGATGATTGGAGACACAATGAGGGATGTGTTTGATTGATTAACTAGTTTTGTTATGCTTATTAAAGAAACTAAAGGGAGTCACAAGGGGTCCCACCTACTAGTTATTATTTAATTAAGACCCTTATTATTATTTTAATTACTTTTCTCCCTTAACTAAAAACTTGGTTGAGTTTTAGTTAACTTAACTAAAAGGTAGCTTAACTACCTCAACTAATTATGATTGCTTAAAGGAAAATGGAAAATGAGGAATAAGAGGAGAATAGAAGGAGAAGCATACTAAGGTCTTCTCTTGAGTTTTATTGAGATAATTCATTTTTCATGCATTATTTAATTCATTGAAATCCTAATTCTCTTTTATGATAGCAGGGTCCTATTGTAGACAACAAGATTCAGAGCTGAATTACATCATTCAGACACTTGTTTTTCAGAGGTGTTGATCTATCTTTGATAGTCTGTGTAGGCTTGTTTGTTTGTGAAATAAATTTCATGATTGATAAAGGCTATTGTGTATAGTCGAGTGGGAAAAAATCTGTGGCAAGATAATCCATGTTTTAAAGTTCAGTTTTTTACTTTCTGTCAGAATTCCTTTTGTATGTTTTTCATTGGGGACATCTAAGTTTTACTTTGGTCCAAACTTCCTCAGGGAATTTTGTAAAGAGAACAATTCTTTTGATAAATTGGAATGGAATAAACGATTTCCTTATGTCTCATATGTTTTGATTATCGACTTGGTGTTTTTACTTATGTCTCTATATTTATTTTAGCATTTGTTATATTTATAAAATTACATAAATATTGAATTTTTCAGCAAGATTTCATTTATAAAAAACTAGCCTAAGCACTTGTAATCAATACTTGTGGATTAGGAAACAAATTTTGATGGCTATAAACATAGGGTGATATTCCTATCTATATTTCTTTAGCCAAGTAAGATCTGAAAATGATTGAGTAAGATAATTTCATATCTTTTCCTCAACATTTATTTGGCGACCATATTGGGGATATCTTCAATGGTTGATTTGTATGCTTGATTACCATTGAATACATCTATTTTTCTGATATTGATTCTTTGATTGTTTCATTTCTTAATGACTATAACTATTGAAAGGCAGCCCAATATTGAGTCTAGTCTTCAAGATCATACCAACATTGCTTTGAATTTGTTTAACACCATTTTAAACACTGCTAATACTCAGGCTGAGCTTAATCATTCATGGGCAGCAATTGAACGAGACATAAGTACCCAAGAACGTTCGGAATCTAGACGTAGACAGCCTAGGGATCAACCATAACCTTATTTTTCCTTCATCTTTGACCTTCTTTTCATGTCCTTAGACCCTCGTGCTTCTAGGAGAAGAAGAGGCTTATCACCTGAAATTAATCCTATTGTTGAAATAGGAAGAAGGAACATTGTGTTATCAACCAAACAAAGTGCTCTAAGGAGAACCTTGTCTGATTCATCCAGTTTATCTTTCTTGCCCTTACCTATCATCCAAAATATGGCATCTAGTGTTGGATCTAGTGGCACTGGAAGTTCGTCCTCCTCTCAGTCTTCAGATTCGTCAGTGATTGGTAGCTTATATAGTCACCATGTCCCTATCCAATATACCACAAACCCCACCAAAGTCATTAAAAAGTATGGGCTTTTTCAATTTAAATAAGATGCTACAACCACACTGTGGCATGTTTCCTCTCCCTTTAACTTATCACCTACTACTCATCCACTTCCTAAATTCAAAGAGAATATTCCTAGGTTTTCAGGAAATAACACAGTCACTACAAATGAACACCTAGTGGCATTTTCTAATGCCTGTCACAACATAGGAGCCAATGACAACGATACTTGCATGTGCTTATTTGTCAATTCCCTGGAAGGAAAGGTTGCGGCCGATTTATTTGACCTTCCTCCTAAGATTCTATCTACTTGGGAGGATCTATTCTATTGGTTCAAATCCACCTATGGGAAATCTAAAAGCCCAGCTGAGAAGTTACAACAGTAAAATAACATCGCTTATAAGGATGGTGAAACCATCAATTCCTTCAACTTGCATTTCACCAAGTTATACAATCAAATCCCTAAACTCATTCGACCTCAGAACCAAGTCGCTTTCATGCATTATTATAATGCATCACCTTCCCCCTACCATCATAGGCTTGAGGAAAAATCCATTTATAACCTCGATTTTGCTTTGCATACTTGTTTAGAGTATGAAGAACATATTGAAAGAACAGGTCTTCCTTAGGGAGAATTAGTTAAACAGACAGACATGTCCTCCCTCTTACAACTTGTACAAGACATGAATAATCATATGATAGTGTATGAGAAAAAGAGAAATGTCTCCACTCTCACGCCTTGAGCTTCATCCTCTTCTGCACCCCCCTTTAGAAACCCAAATGAAATTAATTTCCATCCTAAAGCTATCATGCCTCGGATTTGGTGTAAATTTTGCGAGGAACACCATGAGGAAACCACATTTGAGGTAAAGAAGAGTGTCAGAGATAAGATCTTTGGTAAAAGACCAGAAACTACCATCGTTGTCCTAGATTTTGTGGAGCCAAAAGATGTCATGATCATCAATATTAGGAACAAATCCTACGCTCCCAAAGGAAAATATGATCCTCCCAGCAATTCTTCTAGCCCAAGTTCATCCTCACCAACTTTTGTTGTTTAGGTTCCTAAGGTTCCTGACAGTCAAGGAACTACCTCCCCTCTCCCCTCTTCCAAATAAAATATCATAAATCAGTTTACCAACATCAAAGCAGATGTAACCCTTCTGGACACGGTTGTCGTCCATGAACAATAGAGGCATCTAAAGAAATTCATGGAAGGAAAATATTATGTTGTAGCCAATCTCTCTGAAGAGGTAAATGAAAAGGATTTGTCTATAAATAAAGTAGGTGTACATAACTTTAGATACCCTGTAAAAAAAAAACCTTTTTATATTTATGTAAAAATTACAAATAAGATTGCCCATTGTTGCCTCATTGACGGCGGTTCAGGCCCAAGTGTAATGTCAAAGATTATTATGGAAGAGCTAGGCTTGTCTTGTACAAATGAAAACGTCAGAAGCATGCTCTCTGATAATAGTCTACAATAAATGAACATAGGTGAGATCAAATATGTGACCTCAGTTTTGTGCGCACACCCTGAAATAAGGAGAACCCTTAGTATTTAGGTAATTTATATGCCAGTAAGAAAATACTCAATCATATTAGGAAGATATTGGCAAGCTTTGACGAGTGGATGCCTCTCACTCGACATGAAACATTTATCCATTCCTCAGAATGGTAAAAACATCATAGTCCTTAGAGAGGGAAGGATTTCACCTTACTTAGAGAGTGTTCCACAATCTAATGGAATTATATCGAAGAGGACCTAGGGGTGTATTCAATCTTTTCTGAGGAGGATAACATTCCCTTAGAACAGATCAACTTAGACGATGGTATGTGGCACATTCACTTTGATTTTTCATGCTCTAATGAAGGTAACGGAGATGGCATTATCTTGTACTATCCTGTGGGGAAAATCCATAACTTTTCTTATAGTTTGGAGTTTGCTTGCACAAACAATGTCACTGAATTTGAAGATTTATTATGAGGCATTGAAAACGCCTATAATTTGGGTTTTGGTCACCTTACAACTTTTGGGGATTCAAATCTTGTTGTGAACCTTGTAGATATACTCTCCTAGCAACAAGTTGATGAAACGATACACCCAAACTGTTTGGGCACTTATCTCGAACCTATTATCTTTCAGCATTACTCATGTTAAGAGGGAATTGAACTCAGTGGTTGATCAATTAGTTGTTTTTGCAGCCTCTCCTAATCAGAAACCTTTTCCACACAAACATGATTTCACTTTTCAATCTCTATATCATCCACATATCCCTAACAATATAGAATCATGGTAGGTATTCCCTAGCGATGAGAGTATATGTGCTTTCATTCAAAATGAACCTTATAAGCCCAAGGAAATTATATCCATAGAAGACAACAAGATTCCTAAGGGCTTGACTCCTCTAGAGAGTTCATTTTCATCGAGTGATGTAGGCAATAAAGAGAAACATAAAGAAGAGGAGTCAAAAAGGAAGGTGGGTGAAACCATCTCCTTGAACATTGGGACACTCGAGTCTCCAGAAAATGTTAAAATAGGTGTCCAATGTTCTGATGAAGAGAAAATGAAGTTTTCCAAGCTGCTTGGCGAATTTCAAGATGTTTTTCCTTAGTCTTATGAGGATCTTCATGTTTTTGATCCCAATCTTATACAACATGTCATTCCCATCAAGGAAGTCATAAAACCAGTTAGGAAAAAGAAAAGACCTATCAACCCTGCACTAGAAGCAACTATTCGAAAGGAGTTGGAAAAACTCTTGAAAGATGGAATCATCTTTCCAGTCAAATATTCTGAATTGGTTTCCAATTTGGTTCATGTTCGGAAAGAAACTGGTCAGATCATATTATGTGTTGATTTTCACACATTAAATCGGGCTAGTATAAAATATTATTTTCCTCTCCCTAATATCGAAATGATTTTGCAGCAAGTTGCAGGGTCACGAATGATGTCCTTACTCGACGGTTTTTCTGCTTACAATCAAATCAAGGTAAAAAGGGAAGATAAATATAAAACCACCTTTATTACTCATTGGGGCACCTTGAATTATGAACGTATGCCTTCTATATTATATAATGAAAGTGTCACTTTTAAAAGACCTATGCAAGTAGCTTTCGACAATTTGATCGGCAATATTATTCATATCTATCTTGAGGATATAATCGTGTACTATAAAGGACTAGCAATTGTCTCAAAGTTTCAAGAATTATGGTTGGGTCCTTTCAAGATCGCTTTTGTCCTGGGTACAAACTCTTACATTCTAAAATATTTACAAGAGCGATTGTTTTCCTACAGCATTAACAGTTCTCACTTAAAACACTACGCGGAACCAACATGAAAAGTTTCAACGTTGTTTGGATTTTTTGTATATTAGTAGGCTAGTTTTGTTTTCATTTCCACTACTTCTTTTCATTTCTTCTTTTACAGTAGTTTAAATTCTACTTTTATTTTAGTAGTTTTCCTCCTGCTTTTGCAATTCTGTCATTTTATTTTTGTTGTTTTAAATTTTGCAGTTTCATTCTATTATGACATTTCTTGCTTTTGTCCTTTTCGATTTTAAATTTTGGTCAAGAATAAAGTATTGGATCAGTTCTACCACAGTGATACTCCTGCAAGGTATTGTTATTCAATAAAAATCAATCTTACACAGTTGTTACGATGTTCCCCCCTGAAAGCATAATTGAATTTGTTATCTGCTTTCACTACTGTCTTATGACGAAATTGGTTACCTCCCGCTTCTGTTTTCCATTTCTTCATCCCCTTGAGAGTTAAAAGAGAAAGTCCATAAAAAAATTATCCTTGAAGTAAAGAGAAATTTTTTGTTGAATGATTATGCACACAGGGATAAACCCCCTCATACTTAACATTTTTCATGAGTTATTCCCAAATTCCCAGTCATTTTTCCATTAAATCTGCTCACTTCCCTCTGTTGCATAATCATTATGGTTATACCTTCTTGATTTGTTGTTCTTGGTTTTCAAAACCATATATTATGAGTTCTTAATCTGTTGGAAACATATTTCCCTGTGGAGTCACTAGTTTGTTGACGATAAAAATTGCAACGAGGAATTATGCCCGCAAAGTATTGCTAAAGCCTATTATTTAAACTATGCTAAGAATATATAATATTAGTAGGTGGTACCCCCTTGTATATTGGAGGCTCGGACATAGTCATATCACACTTTTTATGCTCTTGTTTCGATACTTCTTACAGGGTCTTATATGGTTGATGATCCAGTCTTGGCTTCATTTTTTTTGGCAAAATGACAGGTGGATGATGCATTTTATGGATGTTCTGTTATTCGAAGCTTAATTTTATGTTATGATTGGCATCTATATTATGGTTGTTACATTTGATTATGTCACCATGATTATTGTCTGGCTACACCTACACAAGACATATGTTAGTAACAACATAAAACAAAAGAAATGGGAAAGAGACTTATAAAAAATTCCAAAAGAAAGGGCATATACTATGCTATGTTAAGAGTTATGTGTAAATAAATGAAACAAGATAGTATTAATCCTAACTAAAAATGGTTAGTGGCTATGTAATTGCATTTGAGTTATATTGGGCACATTTGATATATGGTATGGTATGGTTTTGGCAATGGTTAATATGAATTTTGGGTGGTGCATTTGGAAAGCAATATGGTCGCAAGTTTCAGTAGTTGGAATTAATGGCATGGTTAATGTATTGGTGGTTGTTGACTATCGTGTACTTCGAAATTGAATGTAGAGGAAGATGGAAGCGATGTGCAGTAAATGCACGTCACTCCATACTTCTCCCATCAGGTCATTACCCTAGCATGGTTATTGTTGCATATAGTTTTGCTGGTAGTTAAGCTCTGAGATCCAAGCTTCGAAGGAACTACTCGGCCAGCTCGCCCTTTTTAAAGCTATTGGTTACATGTATGGTTCTTTTCTCCCATCCATGAATTTTTCTCTATGTATGAATGAACGATGGCTCAATGATGCATTGGTTTGTGTTTTCCTGAGATTGGAAATTGTGCAAATGCGTGGGTATTCTCTCTGTAATGACTACGTGGTTATTGTTTTTGCAAGCAAAAGGATTGGTTGGGTGAATTATGCATCCGTTGGTTGTTATGTGTGGTGAAAACCATGATGGATCTCTGTTGTTTTAAGTGGTTATGGGTATTTTTGGAGGGTTTCTCTCTGTTTAGCCTTGATGGCCACTTCCTCACAGTTATGGGTAACCATGTCCGGTTGTATTCGGGTTGATATGTGTTCTTGTGTATATTTTCGAACTACCTTTCTGGTCACTATGTATTTTCCAGAGACATGGTCCTAGCTTGGTCGTGAGATTATTTTTG
>ML855519.1:0-22140 GCA_009831015.1 Picea engelmannii | reverse complement strand
CTATGTTTATAGCCATCAAAATTTGTTTCCTAATCCACAAGTATTGATACAAATGCTTAGGCTAGTTTTTTATAAATGAAAATTTGCTGAAAAATTCAATATTTATGTAATTTTATGAATATAACATATGCTGAAATAAATATAGAGACATAGGTAAAAACACCAAGTCGATAATAAAAAAAGATGAGACATAAGGAAATTGTTTATTCCATTCCAATTTATCAAAAGGATTGTTCTCTTTACAAAATTCCGTAAGGAATTTTGGACCAAAGTCAACCTTAGATGTCCCTGATGAAAACCATACAAAAGGACTTCTGAAAGAAAGTAAAAAACTAAACTTTAAAAGCTGGATCAGCTTGCCACAGATTGCTGCCCACTTGAATTTTCACAATAGCCTTTATCAATCATAAAATTTAATTCACAAATAGACAAGTCTACACAGACTATCAAAGAGAGATCAACACCTCTAAAAAACAAGTGTCTGAATGATGTAATTCAACCCCAAATCTTGCTGTCGACAATAGGACCATGCTATCATAAAAGAGGATTAGGATTTCAATGAATTAAAGAATGAGTGAAAAATGAATTATCTCAATAAAACTCGAGCAAACCTTAGTATGCTTCTCCTTCTATTCTCCTCTTGTTCCTCCTTTTCCCTTTTCCTTTAAGCAATCAGAATTAGTTGAAGTAGTTAAACTACCTTTTAGTTAAGTTAACTAAAACTCAAAAAACTTTTTAGTTAATGGGGAAAAGTAATTAAAATAATAATAAGGGTCTTAAATAAATAATAACTAGTAGGTGGGACCCCTTGTGTCTCCCTTTAGTTTCTTTAACAAGCATAACACAACTAGTTAATCAATCAAACACATCCCTCCTTGTGGCTCCCATAATCACTCTCATAATTTGACAATTTATATCAATGATAATTGAAATTATTTTCAAAAATATATTATCCATATATCCAAAAAATAGTGTGTTGTCCAAAATTTCAGAAGTCAACCATTCTCAACAATCAATAAATAAAAACACTTAAAATCCATATTTTCCACTCTGGGATGAAATGCTTCCTTTGTTGCTGCTGTCACCCTTTGATCTCTCTAAATTTTAATTAGGTTGTGTAGAGCCTTTAGGCCTGATCTCATTGATCAAATGAGAGAAATCATCTCTCAAATGCATGCGGGAGGACACAGATTTGGAAGATTCATTTGAGGGTGAGGAGGGGGAAACACCGACTTTTCCTTTGTCAGGAGCATGGTGGGCCTCAAATTTTAACCTTTGGATTGTATGGGAATAATATACTGGTGAGTGGACAGGGGCAGCTTGGAAAATTTGATTAACAGGTGGAGGAGCAGATAGATAAAAGTTAGGCCAGCCACGGTGTTGGGAGACTGCCGGGTGGACAATCTCTTTCCATACGTCGTTTCTAGAGACTTCAGGTTGTAGTGAGACATGAGAGGGAACTAGGATACCAGGGACATGTGGGGATTGGAAGGGAGGCCTTTATGGCCTAGGTTGGACCACTCCTTGCTCAATCTAGTTAAAAAATCCATCTTGAAATAGTTGGCTCAACTCTTGCGAGTCTACATCAAAATGTATAGAGAACCTTGGTCTTCTAGGGCTCCTGTTCCAATTTTCTCTTCCTATGTTACCCCGACCATGACAACCTATGCTGAAAAAGATCATTCCTTTATGCATTATTGATTAACAAATAGTTTCTTCAACAACCATACATGACATCTCTTTTTAAATATGAAACAAAGTTTGGCTCAACAACACATCAGACTCATGCAATCCAATCCATACAAATCGTTTAATATTTTTCAATGAGTAGGGGGTGAATAAGGGTTATGAGATATGTGAGGGATTGTATTGAGTGAAAAAATGTTAAAGTGAGGGGGGATAGATCATGATTACTGCTCAACAAATCATCAAACAATGAAATGTATCGTAAATCAAAAGAATATATAACTGTAATTCATCCCTGTGTGATGCTTTAACTATCGTAATACATAATTTAATTTTAAGAAAAGGGAGTGGATAGTGAATATGGGAAGGCGAGGGGACTTGTAATGTGCGAAAAGTGAAGGAATGGTAGGGAAAAGAAGGAATACTATTCATAAAACCAATTAAGTAATCCATAAAAACAACTATGTATTCAATACAAGGATACCAATACCAATTAACAATTTCTGTGTGTCAAAAATGTTCACTGTCCCACATTCAATTTCTTCAAACTCCTCAATTAACACAGTCTATAATCATACTCAGAATTACTATGCCTTTCAACAGTCATGTTAAGAGAATAGTTGGTTTCTTTCATTTCTTTTCCTTTCATTTAAACAAAATCAAAAGAAACACACAACCACATTTCTCCATTGCTATCCATTATATATCACTATAAACTATCAACCATTGTACATAATCCACAATTTGCCCAAATAAAACATATACACAGGTCCTTTTTCCAGAACATAATTTTTAAAACTTGCCCGATCTGATGCCTTTTCATTATACCAACCAATAAAACTTTCAATGCAACCATAATACATACACAGTAAACAACGAAATCACGTTAATCAATTTCCAATATTTTCCATGATCTCGATTAGGCTAATGAAACACACAACATCTACCAACTAGCAATTGACACCACGCTATAAAAATACAACAATCGAAATCATAATGAGAAGAGACAACCATTTACTGCACATTATCACCGATTCCTAATAAATCAATTTAATCAAATAAAATGAGCTAGGTTATCAACGCAACTGTCATAACAAAAGGAGGAAACCCCTTGACTGTATACCAATTCTCATCCCCGATCACGACTTTCCAACCAACTCAATCAAACGAGTTCAATATAAGTAATTAAAGAAACTGTCATAACCACTCAACCAAACTATGAAAGTCAACAAGGTGCCCGACAAGAGTGCGAACAGTTGGGGATTATCAAAATTGGGCTCTGTAACAATGAATACAAGAAGTAATCAAGAGTTCTCTTAGTCATCAAAGCACAGAGAAACTGGAGGTTGAACATATGAAAAATAGGCATAGACCCTTCAATACAAGCATAGTGGAACCACATGGCTTCTTGTAACTCTCAGTCTGTGTAATGGTGCAACAATTCAACGACAGGTAGGGTAGGACAACAATGGAGAGGAGCAACAAATTCCCACTGGACAATAACAAGTACCCAGAAAACATAGAGTCATAACCCTCGTGCAAATCAAAGAATGAATCAATGCATAATAATGTCGTGGGAATGTTGGCCTGAGGCATAACTTATATCACCAAACCACCATAAAGTATACATCTTGGCATAATGGCCACCCTATAACCAACTTCTGAGATACGTTGATGCCAATACCGCAAAAATAATCTCACGACCAAGCTAGGACCATGTCTCTGGAAAATACATAGTGACCAGAAAGGTAGTTCGAAAATATACACAAGAACACATATCAACCCGAATACAACCGGACATGGTTACCCATAACTGTGAGGAAGTGGCCATCAAGGCTAAACAGAGAGAAACCCTCCAAAAATACCCATAACCACTTAAAACAACAGAGATCCATCATGGTTTTCACCACACATAACAACCAACGGATGCATAATTCACCCAACCAATCCTTTTGCTTGCAAAAACAATAACCACGTAGTCATTACAGAGAGAATACCCACGCATTTGCACAATTTCCAATCTCAGGAAAACACAAACCAATGCATCATTGAGCCATCGTTCATTCATACATAGAGAAAAATTCATGGATGGGAGAAAAGAACCATACATGTAACCAATAGCTTTAAAAAGGGCGAGCTGGCCGAGTAGTTCCTTCGAAGCTTGGATCTCAGAGCTTAACTACCAGCAAAACTATATGCAACAATAACCATGCTAGGGTAATGACCTGATGGGAGAAGTATGGAGTGACGTGCATTTACTGCACATCGCTTCCATCTTCCTCTACATTCAATTTCGAAGTACACGATAGTCAACAACCACCAATACATTAACCATGCCATTAATTCCAACTACTGAAACTTGCGACCATATTGCTTTCCAAATGCACCACCCAAAATTCATATTAACCATTGCCAAAACCATACCATACCATATATCAAATGTGCCCAATATAACTCAAATGCAATTACATAGCCACTAACCATTTTTAGTTAGGATTAATACTATCTTGTTTCATTTATTTACACATAACTCTTAACATAGCATAGTATATGCCCTTTCTTTTGGAATTTTTTATAAGTCTCTTTCCCATTTCTTTTGTTTTATGTTGTTACTAACATATGTCTTGTGTAGGTGTAGCCAGACAATAATCATGGTGACATAATCAAATGTAACAACCATAATATAGATGCCAATCATAACATAAAATTAAGCTTCGAATAACAGAACATCCATAAAATGCATCATCCACCTGTCATTTTGCCAAAACAAATGAAGCCAAGACTGGATCATCAACCATATAAGACCCTGTAAGAAGTATCGAAACAAGAGCATAAAAAGTGTGATATGACTATGTCCGAGCCTCCAATATACAAGGGGGTACCACCTACTAATATTATATATTCTTAGCATAGTTTAAATAATAGGCTTTAGCAATACTTTGCGGGCATAATTCTTCGTTGCAATTTTTATCGTCAACAAACTAGTGACTCCACAGGGAAATATGTTTCCAACAGATTAAGAACTCATAATATATGGTTTTTCAAACCAAGAACAACAAATCAAGAAGGTATAACCATAATGATTATGCAACAGAGGGAAGTGAGCAGATTTAATGGAAAAATGACCGGGAATTTGGGAATAACTCATGAAAAATGTTAAGTATGAGGGGGTTTATCCCTGTGTGCATAATCATTCAACAAAAAATTTCTCTTTGCTTCAAGGATAACTTTTTTATGGAATTTCTCTTTTAACTCTCAAGGGGATGAAGAAATGGAAAACAGAAGCGGGAGGTAACCAATTTCGTCATAAGACAGTAGTGAAAGCAGATAACAAATTCAATTATGCTTTCAGGGGGGAACATCGTAACAATTGTGTAAGATTGATTTTTATTGAATAAAAATACCTTGCAGGAGTATCACTGTGGTAGAACTGATCCAATACTTTATTCTTGACCAAAATTTAAAATCGAAAAGGACAAAAGCAAGAAATGTCATAATAGAATGAAACTGCAAAATTTAAAACAACAAAAATAAAATGATAGAATTGCAAAAGCAGGAGGAAAACTACTAAAATAAAAGTAGAATTTAAACTACTGTAAAAGAAGAAATGAAAAGAAGTAGTGGAAATGAAAACAAAACTAGCCTACTAATATACAAAAAATCCAAACAACGTTGAAACTTTTAATGTTGGTTCCGCGTAGTGTTTTAAGTGAGAACTGTTAATGCTGTAGGAAAACAATCGCTCTTGTAAATATTTTAGAATGTAAGAGTTTGTACCCAGGACAAAAGCGATCTTGAAAGGACCCAACCATAATTCTTGAAATTTTGAGACAATTGCTAGTCCTTTATAGTACAAGATTATATCCTCAAGATAGATATGAATAATATTGCCGATCAAATTGTCGAAAGCTACTTGCATAGGTCTTTTAAAAGTGACACTTGAATTAGATAATATAGAAGGCATATGTTCATAATTCAAGGTGCCCCAATGAGTAATAAAGGAGGTTTTATATTTATCTGCCCTTTTTACCTTGATTTGATTGTAAGCAGAAAAACCGTCGAGTAAGGACATCATTCGTGACCCTGCAACTTGCTGCAAAATCATTTCGATATTAGGGAGAGGAAAATAATATTTTATACTAGCCCGATTTAATATGTGAAAATAAACACATAATATGATCTGATCAGTTTCTTTCCGAACATGAACCAAATTGGAAACCAATTCAGAATATTTGACTGGAAAGATGATTCCATCTTTCAAGAGTTTTTCCAACTCCTTTCGAATAGTTGCTTCTAGTGCAGGGTTGATAGGTATTTTCTTTTTCCTAACTGGTTTTATGACTTCCTTGATGGGAATGACATGTTGTATAAGATTGGGATCAAAAACATGAAGATCCTCATAAGACTAAGGAAAAACATCTTGAAATTTGCCAAGCAGCTTGGAAAACTTCATTTTCTCTTCATCAGAACATTGGACACCTATTTTAACATTTTCTGGAGACTCGGGCGTCCCAATGTTCAAGGAGATGGTTTCACCCACCTTCCTTTTTGACTCCTCTTCTTTATGTTTCTCTTTATTGCCTACATCACTCGATGAAAATGAACTCTCTAGAGGAGTCAAGCCCTTAGGAATCTTGTTGTCTTCTATGGATATAATTTCCTTGGGCTTATAAGGTTCATTTTGAATGAAAGCACATATACTCTCATCGCTAGGGAATACCTACCATGATTCTATATTGTTAGGGATATGTGGATGATATAGAGATTGAAAAGTGAAATCATGTTTGTGTGGAAAAGGTTTCTGATTAGGAGAGGCTGCAAAAACAACTAATTGATCAACCACTGAGTTCAATTCCCTCTTAACATGAGTAATGCTGAAAGATAATAGGTTCGAGATAAGTGCCCAAACAGTTTGGGTGTATCGTTTCATCAACTTGTTGCTAGGAGAGTATATCTACAAGGTTCACAACAAGATTTGAATCCCCAAAAGTTGTAAGGTGACCAAAACCCAAATTATAGGCGTTTTCAATGCCTCATAATAAATCTTCAAATTCAGTGACATTGTTTGTGCAAGCAAACTCCAAACTATAAGAAAAGTTATGGATTTTCCCCACAGGATAGTACAAGATAATGCCATCTCCGTTACCTTCATTAGAGCATGAAAAATCAAAGTGAATGTGCCACATACCATCGTCTAAGTTGATCTGTTCTAAGGGAATGTTATCCTCCTCAGAAAAGATTGAATACACCCCTAGGTCCTCTTCGATATAATTCCATTAGATTGTGGAACACTCTCTAAGTAAGGTGAAATCCTTCCCTCTCTAAGGACTATGATGTTTTTACCATTCTGAGGAATGGATAAATGTTTCATGTCGAGTGAGAGGCATCCACTCGTCAAAGCTTGCCAATATCTTCCTAATATGATTGAGTATTTTCTTACTGGCATATAAATTACCTAAATACTAAGGGTTCTCCTTATTTCAGGGTGTGCGCACAAAACTGAGGTCACATATTTGATCTCACCTATGTTCATTTATTGTAGACTATTATCAGAGAGCATGCTTCTGACGTTTTCATTTGTACAAGACAAGCCTAGCTCTTCCATAATAATCTTTGACATTACACTTGGGCCTGAACCGCCGTCAATGAGGCAACAATGGGCAATCTTATTTGTAATTTTTACATAAATATAAAAAGGTTTTTTTTTTACAGGGTATCTAAAGTTATGTACACCTACTTTATTTATAGACAAATCCTTTTCATTTACCTCTTCAGAGAGATTGGCTACAACATAATATTTTCCTTCCATGAATTTCTTTAGATGCCTCTATTGTTCATGGACGACAACCGTGTCCAGAAGGGTTACATCTGCTTTGATGTTGGTAAACTGATTTATGATATTTTATTTGGAAGAGGGGAGAGGGGAGGTAGTTCCTTGACTGTCAGGAACCTTAGGAACCTAAACAACAAAAGTTGGTGAGGATGAACTTGGGCTAGAAGAATTGCTGGGAGGATCATATTTTCCTTTGGGAGCGTAGGATTTGTTCCTAATATTGATGATCATGACATCTTTTGGCTCCACAAAATCTAGGACAACGATGGTAGTTTCTGGTCTTTTACCAAAGATCTTATCTCTGACACTCTTCTTTACCTCAAATGTGGTTTCCTCATGGTGTTCCTCGCAAAATTTACACCAAATCCGAGGCATGATAGCTTTAGGATGGAAATTAATTTCATTTGGGTTTCTAAAGGGGGGTGCAGAAGAGGATGAAGCTCAAGGCGTGAGAGTGGAGACATTTCTCTTTTTCTCATACACTATCATATGATTATTCATGTCTTGTACAAGTTGTAAGAGGGAGGACATGTCTGTCTGTTTAACTAATTCTCCCTAAGGAAGACCTGTTCTTTCAATATGTTCTTCATACTCTAAACAAGTATGCAAAGCAAAATCGAGGTTATAAATGGATTTTTCCTCAAGCCTATGATGGTAGGGGGAAGGTGATGCATTATAATAATGCATGAAAGCGACTTGGTTCTGAGGTCGAATGAGTTTAGGGATTTGATTGTATAACTTGGTGAAATGCAAGTTGAAGGAATTGATGGTTTCACCATCCTTATAAGCGATGTTATTTTACTGTTGTAACTTCTCAGCTGGGCTTTTAGATTTCCCATAGGTGGATTTGAACCAATAGAATAGATCCTCCCAAGTAGATAGAATCTTAGGAGGAAGGTCAAATAAATCGGCCGCAACCTTTCCTTCCAGGGAATTGACAAATAAGCACATGCAAGTATCGTTGTCATTGGCTCCTATGTTGTGACAGGCATTAGAAAATGCCACTAGGTGTTCATTTGTAGTGACTGTGTTATTTCCTGAAAACCTAGGAATATTCTCTTTGAATTTAGGAAGTGGATGAGTAGTAGGTGATAAGTTAAAGGGAGAGGAAACATGCCACAGTGTGGTTGTAGCATCTTATTTAAATTGAAAAAGCCCATACTTTTTAATGACTTTGGTGGGGTTTGTGGTATATTGGATAGGGACATGGTGACTATATAAGCTACCAATCACTGACGAATCTGAAGACTGAGAGGAGGACGAACTTCCAGTGCCACTAGATCCAACACTAGATGCCATATTTTGGATGATAGGTAAGGGCAAGAAAGATAAACTGGATGAATCAGACAAGGTTCTCCTTAGAGCACTTTGTTTGGTTGATAACACAATGTTCCTTCTTCCTATTTCAACAATAGGATTAATTTCAGGTGATAAGCCTCTTCTTCTCCTAGAAGCACGAGGGTCTAAGGACATGAAAAGAAGGTCAAAGATGAAGGAAAAATAAGGTTATGGTTGATCCCTAGGCTGTCTACGTCTAGATTCCGAACGTTCTTGGGTACTTATGTCTCGTTCAATTGCTGCCCATGAATGATTAAGCTCAGCCTGAGTATTAGCAGTGTTTAAAATGGTGTTAAACAAATTCAAAGCAATGTTGGTATGATCTTGAAGACTAGACTCAATATTGGGCTGCCTTTCAATAGTTATAGTCATTAAGAAATGAAACAATCAAAGAATCAATATCAGAAAAATAGATGTATTCAATGGTAATCAAGCATACAAATCAACCATTGAAGATATCCCCAATATGGTCGCCAAATAAATGTTGAGGAAAAGATATGAAATTATCTTACTCAATCATTTTCAGATCTTACTTGGCTAAAGAAATATAGATAGGAATATCACCCTATGTTTATAGCCATCAAAATTTGTTTCCTAATCCACAAGTATTGATTACAAGTGCTTAGGCTAGTTTTTTATAAATGAAATCTTGCTGAAAAATTCAATATTTATGTAATTTTATAAATATAACAAATGCTAAAATAAATATAGAGACATAAGTAAAAACACCAAGTCGATAATCAAAACATATGAGACATAAGGAAATCGTTTATTCCATTCCAATTTATCAAAAGAATTGTTCTCTTTACAAAATTCCCTGAGGAAGTTTGGACCAAAGTAAAACTTAGATGTCCCCAATGAAAAACATACAAAAGGAATTCTGACAGAAAGTAAAAAACTGAACTTTAAAACATGGATTATCTTGCCACAGATTTTTTCCCACTCGACTATACACAATAGCCTTTATCAATCATGAAATTTATTTCACAAACAAACAAGCCTACACAGACTATCAAAGATAGATCAACACCTCTGAAAAACAAGTGTCTGAATGATGTAATTCAGCTCTGAATCTTGTTGTCTACAATAGGACCCTGCTATCATAAAAGAGAATTAGGATTTCAATGAATTAAATAATGCATGAAAAATGAATTATCTCAATAAAACTCAAGAGAAGACCTTAGTATGCTTCTCCTTCTATTCTCCTCTTATTCCTCATTTTCCATTTTCCTTTAAGCAATCATAATTAGTTGAGGTAGTTAAGCTACCTTTTAGTTAAGTTAACTAAAACTCAACCAAGTTTTTAGTTAAGGGAGAAAAGTAATTAAAATAATAATAAGGGTCTTAATTAAATAATAACTAGTAGGTGGGACCCCTTGTGACTCCCTTTAGTTTCTTTAATAAGCATAACAAAACTAGTTAATCAATCAAACACATCCCTCATTGTGTCTCCAATCATCACTCTCATAATTTGAAAATTTATATCAATTATAATTGAAATTATTTTCAAAAATATATTATCCATTTATCCAAAAAATAGTGTGTTGTCCAAAATTTCAGAAGTCAATCGTTCTTAACAATCAATAAATAAAAACACTTAAAATCCATATTTTTCACTATGGGAGGAAATCTTTCCTTTGTTGCCGCTGTCACCCTTTGATCTCTCTAAATTTTCCTTAGGTTGTGTAGAGCCTTTAGGCCTAATCTCATTGATCACATGAGAAAAATCATCTCTCAAATGCATACGGGAGGACACAGATTTGGTAGAGTCAATTGAGGGTGAGGAGGGGGAAACAACGACTTTTCCTTTGTCAGGAGCATGGTGGGCCTCATTTTTTAACCTTTTGATTGTATGGGAAGACTATACTAGTGAGTGGATAGGGGTAGCTTGGAAAATTTGATTAAGAGGTGGAGGAGAAGGTAGAGACAAGTTAGGCCAGCCACGATGTTTGGAGACTGTCGGGTGGAAAATCTCTTTCCATACATCATTTTTAGAGACTTCAGGTTGTAGTGAGACATGAGGGGGCATTGGGATACCAAGGAAATGTGGGGATTGTAAGGGAGGCCTTTCTGGCCTAGGTTGGACCACTCCTTGCCCAATCCAGTTAAAAAATCCAGCTTGAAATAGCCGGCTCAATTCTTGCGAGTCTGCATCAAAATGTATAGAGAACCTTGGCCTTCTAGGGCCCCTATTCCAATTTCCTCTTCCTCTGTTACCCCATCCATGACTACCTCTACTGAAAAATCTCATTCATGTATGCATTATTGATTAGCAAATAGTTTATTCAACAACCATTCATGACATCTCTTTTTAAATATGAAACAAAGTTTGGCTCAACAACACATCAGACTCATGCAATAAAATCCATACAAATCCTTTAATACTTGTTAATGAGCAGGGGGTGAAAGGGTTATGGGATATGTGAGGGATTGTATTGAGCGGAAAAGTGTTCAAATGAGGGGGGATAGATCATGATTAATGCTCAACAAATCATCAAACAATCAACTGTATCGTAAATCAAAAGAATATATCACTGTAATTCATCCCTATGCGATCCTTTAACTATCATAATACAAAATTTATATTAACTATAATTTAATTTTAAGAACAGGGAGTGGATAGTGAATATGGGAAGGCGAGGGGACTTGTAATGTGCGAAAAGTGAACGAATGGTAGAGAAAAGAACAAATACTGTTCATAAAACCAATTAAGTAATCCATAAAAGCAACTCTGTATTCAATACAAGGATACCAATACCAATTAACAATTTCCGTGTGTCAAAAATGTTCACTCTCCCACATTAAATTTCTTCAAACTTCTCAATTAACATAATCTATAATCATACTCAGAATCACTATGCCTTTCAATAGTTTTGTTAAGAGAATAATTGGTTTCTTTCATTTCTTTTCCTTTCATTTAAACAAAATCAAAAGAAACACACAACCACATTGCTCCATCGCTATCCATTATATATCACTATAAAATATCAAACACTATCCATAATTCACAATTTTCCTAAATAAAACATATACATAGGTCCTTTTTCCAGAACATACTTTTTAAAACTTGCCCGATCTCATGACTTTTCATTATAACAACCAATAAAACTTGCAATGCAACCATAATACATGCACATTAAACAACAAAATCACATTCATTAATTTCCAGTATTTTCCATGATCCCGATCGGGCTAATGAAACACACAACAACCACCAATTATAAATTGACACCACGTTGTAAGAATACAACAATCAAAATCATAATGAGAAGAGAGAGCCATTTACTGCACATTATCATTGATTCCCAATCAATCAATTTAATCAAATAAAATGAGCTAGGTTATTGACGCAACTATCATAACAAAAGGAGGCAACCCCTTGGCTGTATACTAATTCTCATCCTTAATCATGACTTTCCAACCAACTCAATCAAACGAGTTCAATATAAGTATCTACATGCATAAATACTAAATAATTAAATGCATCTACAACATTCTAAATGCATATGACTGTTGTGTCCTCATAGAGACAACCCACACGTGAAAAATACTTTGTACTATGCACAACAACTATTCGTTGCATGTGCAACGATTCAAGCACTCCATCGAAATCCGTTACCATTACTACTAAAATCCATTAACATATGCATTTAAATGTGGAATTACAAACTACGTGACATCCAAAATCATGCAATTGTCCATACTATCCAAACAGGTAAATGCTTCTCATAAATTTCACCACAATAGCATATAATTCATTCTCACGCACAAACTAAAACACACAGTAATTAAACTCATAAATTAACGTAGGAAAACATATAAACAGTTATCTTTTAAAATATTTATGCAACCAACTACTTGGCAAGGACATTCCACCCAACCATAGACTCATTGTTCCAAATCTCAATAATAAGTCAACCTCGAGCAGGGGCTAGGAATCCACAAGAAAAGGGTCTCTCTCACAATTGACTCACAACTAAATATCCCAAAACCCACTGGTATTCTCCTACAATTATCCCTAGTTTCCTCCATTTCTCTTCTTATTTACCCTCTCAACCCAAGGAATGTAATTTTTCATTACTCTCAATCCATTGGGAGTACCATTTGTTTATCAAGGTCTCTTTGGCACAAGTAAATAGGAATCTCTCTACTCGAAACTCAAGGGAACTCACTGCCAGGAAAACTACTAGAAACAATAGAAAACACTTGTTGTTATAGTGCAACTCACACAAGAGTTTACTCTTCAGGCATGACACAACCTGGATCTTCAATCTTTATCTCCAAAGTGCTCCAAAAACGCTCCAACATGCTCTAGAACTCACCCATCCTTATTAATCTATATCCAATCCTCTTTTTCTTACTCTCAGCTTGTTTTTCATGCAAAACTCTATGGGTAAAATTTTTCTATCACTTCCAATATGAATTTTCCTCTCCTTGGATTACTTTCTTGACTCACACACTTCCCTAAGATGATTGTACTCAGCCCCATGCTCTCCAATAACTATGGGATGTGAGTCTCACACCCACCCTCTTACATGATTTTAATGATTGGGATCTCATACACTCAACAAAAACTAGAAGTTATCCTCACTAATAATAAAATTCAAGAAAAATGGGTTGAATTAATACCCATAATGAATTCCCCCCTTGGAACCTATTGAGCACTTAACACACCCTAAAAGGTTTTGTGATTTTTTTCTTTTGGGAACCACTTTTTCTTTTCTGAATTTAGTCAGTTGTGTAGGGATCAATGGTTTTTTTTTCTGTTGTTATGTTTTATCATTGATCACATTCGGTTTGGTTTGGAGTTGTTGAACAAATTGACTTTTTCTTTAAGTAAACCTAGCATTTAGACTAAGTGTACACAACTTAAAATTTGAGCCACGTACCCATCGTCGACATCAACGAAGTCTGAAAGGTGAAATTCCCACATAACAACAATAATAGCCGATCCCCGATGTAACGTCGAGATCAAAAGAATGGGAGAAATGATGCGTTGATCACTAATTCTGGCCTACAATTTTTTTTTTCTAAAATCGTCGATGTACTGTCAACATTAGAAAAATCCGAAAGGTAAGCCGTCAACATAGGAAACAACAATTGCCAATCGTCTATCGACGATATACCATCGGCATCGACAAAGAGGGAGAAAGGGAATGATAGATGTGTTAAAAAGAAAACCTTCGACGTCGAAAAGAAACTCTCCTCACGCTCTAGGGATTAAATCAACCGCCACGTGTTTTTCCGCGTAAATAATCTGTATTGCTCAACTATTACCCATGTCATTTTTCGATGTCCCCCATGTCATATCTATATTTCCACGTCAGCAACGTGGGGCATTTTTGGGTTGGACTCATAAATTTTTCCTAGAGGTGCCAACAAAATAATGTCAAAGACAATATACCGACGTCGATACACTCATTAACTACTGGTTGATTGCTAGAACACTGAAATCCTGGTTTTAGTTCGAACCTTTACCCACTGACACCGACAACCCTATTTTATTTTCTATCCTGCTTAACCCCGATATCGATCATAATAGTTTCTTGTAAATATGAAAAGGATTGGTAATTCGATGGGACACCTCCAGCTGAGATGAGACATAATTTTACGATTTCTTAATTTTATTTTTTTTCGCACAACCTAAACCACGATCTCGCGCACCGACTAACCGTTGAAATTTGAACTTGTGGATGAACTAAAAAATAATCCTCTCTTGTGCTGGCATCTGGCATTGCATTTAATCCTAAGAATGTTGCAAATTCCAGATTGAGCAGACCACATTTACAGTCCTGAATTTAAGACTTGACGCAACAAGGTAAGTATGCTTTTGATCCGGATTATTTTCGGCACGAAATGAGAGTGGAGATATAATAAAGAAATGAAAAAAGATATCACGGATATCCAATAATATAACATAAATGTATTAGAGATGAAACCATAAACACAGAGATATCGTAATACACGATTTCTATTAATGAAATAAATGTACAGAGATTGTAAAAATACAGAGTGAAAGACTCGCTAGAATGGTGGCAACTTATCTCTGAGAAGAGATGTGATGACTACTCGCATTTGCAAGAAGATGATTACAATGAGGATTTGAGGGCCTTTTTATAGTAAACAGGAATGCAAAAAACCCTATACATTCAAAAGCATAACCCTAGGAGATGAAGCGCCAAACTTCATGTGGGCCCCGTTTGGGTAACTTAGTACATCAACTTCCCGTGGTCGTAACTTTTGCATACGATCTTCGTTTTAGGCACATGATATCCCATTAGAAAGGTATCGTCGAGCAGATTAATTTTAGAGGAAATATTGAAGGAACTTTAATATATCTCCCCGTTTTCCCAAAAACGTCGTTTAGGGCCTCAAAATGGCCCCGGAATTTAAAAACTTCTAAAAATAGTAAATTACCAAAATTGCCAGAAAACTGTTTTGAGCCAGTTGGCAAAGGTGGGTGGCCACCAATATCTAACTGGATAAGATTTATATTTAAATTTGCAAGGTTTATGCCCAAACATGGTATTATGTTCGCAAATCACTTATATCTCGAAGCAAACGAAGAAGCGAGAGAAAGCAACAAGGAGGTTTCAACCCACTCTCTAACTTTGCTTACTAGTAAGACCAGGTTAATCTCTTGCAAGGAAGAGGTAAGAATTGTCTTTATCATTTCTACACTTACGATTGCATCAATAACACTTGTCTAGGTTAGATGGCGATGCATTATAAATTTTTTCTTTTCTACAGAAAAATGCCTCTAAGAAATCCAATGATCAGGCGCTCACCAAGAAAGCCCAAAATGAAAGAACCAGAGGTCGGTGAAGGGTCTACACCATATCCTGCAAGGGAGCTTTAGTTTGTCTCAAAGAAAGAATCAATTATCCTCACTTCTACCAAAAATTAGTTTACCCAACATTTGACGTTCGACGACACAGAGGAGAGCATCAGATCTAAAGTGATGCTCCCACATTAGGGATATATTTAAAAAAAAAATCAATCAAGAAGATTACCCAGATTTGAGACCTCACAACGACCTGGACGTTAGGATATTGGATGACTAGGTTTTTCTAAACATTAGGCGATCATATCTACATATGGTGGCCTGTCGTACGCTAGTTTTACCTTACATCGGAACCCTAGGATGGATTATTTACCACACCGATGCGATGAAATGAAAAGTCAATAATGAGGAGGGATAATGTGTTGGTGTCTCTCTTCTAGTAGAGGTAAAAAATTACTAAAAACTCAGATACCTAGAGGAGAGACTAAATACATAATTTGTGGTCATATTTTATGAGTTCCATGACACTAGCAGGTTATTGGCCTCATGGTGGAAGGAATATAAGAAGTTGACAAATAGGAGTAACGAATGGTATAACATGGTAAACCTCAGAGAGATGTATATGTATTTAATGGCTTTAATCTTCCAATTATACGGGGAAAAAGATTGCTCTAAGTTTTCAGAAGCATGGATGCCCTTGGCATATACCGTGGCAATCTTCAAGAGAAATTTCAACTGGGGAGCCATCATTTCCAAATATCTAAGCACCAACATCCTATAGGCCTAGACACCAAAGGATGGAGAAACACCAGTTTTCCACATGGAATGATACGTATTGGACGTAATCTGCACAACAAATGTTTTCGCAGATATGCATTTAAGCTGGCATGTTGTTGAGTTACCTGTACATGTTTATTTCAGCATTCTGTGGGAAACTAGGTACAAATTTTTTTAATCCCTAATATGTGATGAGTTCATATCTCGAGTGCACTTCATTATATTTAGAAAAGAATTCCCAAGGCTTTCAATAGAATCCAAAAATATTATTTCCAAAGTGGGCCATTGGTATTTTGAAGAAATAAGCACTTATATTAGAGTGTTCGGGACTATTCACACACCACACCTACTCCTTGTTCATGTCCTAGACTGTCTCATTTTGGGAAAAATTGTTACCATACCATTCTGCAAGGCTATAATGCCTCTTTGGTAAAGGACAAGAAGAGGGATTTCATACCCAATGGTTTTCATATCGAGTTTTACATGGTAAAAGACACCGCACATGCAAAAAAATAGGGATTGAGCCAACTTGAGTATCGGTTCCCACATGCCATTTTTGCAGGAATGATCCAAAAGGCCTGGTACTCTAGTGCACGTCACATGTTTCCTCATGCTGGCCATATGATCAAGATTGTTTCGAAGATGAGATATTTACCAAAGGCACCCAGGACTAGGAGGAAGTTCTCCATAGAAAGGCTAACCCAATCATGACCAAATTCAAAGTAATGATAATGGATGAACAAGTTGAGACTATAGAGAACACTTCTCAAGAAGCCATTATGGTAAGAGAGGAAAACCAAGCAACAAAAGTGACCAAGGGACAAAGAAGGGGGATACTGATACTATAAGAAGTCGAAAGAGCTATGCAAAGATTATGGGAAGAGCCCTTAATTAATCCTTTGATAGGACCTTTTCTAATCACCCCAGTAGGTACAAATGATGAGGAAGAGATAAATGGTTTAGAGAAAATTCCACCAAAGGATACCATTGATCAAGAAAACCCCAACCCTATTTCACCATAGGCAGGATCATCAATGACTACTACAACTCAACAAAGGACATCAAGAGCATCAAGTGGGACATGCATTCCTACTATCCTCATTGATTTAATCACCATATATGACGAAGAGGAAGGTTCATAATCTTCGTACATAACCTCGATACCAATCACACAGGAGGAGGAACCAGGGGAAACATCTTCTCAAGCTTCTGACGTTTTGATCCCAAACCCCCAGGAAGGTGACCATGAGGCTAAGAATACTCTTGACAATGTGTTTCCCAATCAGCTGGGAACACAGCCTCAGGGTGACATTTCTAAGAATGACTTGGATACAGGTGAACAAGATGAAGGAATAGGGGAGCCATAAATCGACATCTCAATGCCCGAACTCCCAGCTAATTTTGACCCTTCCCCTACATCCCCAGCTAGGACAAAGACTTCGTTAGCCGACAAGGACCAAAAGAAGGCCAAATCACCAGAGCATACAAGAACCTCCCATGCTAAGGAATTAAAATAACCTACCATAGAACATATCTATATGGAAGGAATGCTAGGTATTACTTTGTCTTGGGGAGATCAATAGATTCCTGAACCAGTATATGAAGTTGTCGATATATAGGCAAATTCTTATGACAGGAAAATGAAAGTTTTGATGAGAAGAACAGTCAAGAAAAGGAATTTCATGCTCGATAGCACACTTTTCATAACCACAGAGGAAACGATGTTTGACACAGAAAGTGATAAGATGATTGAGATAATTAGAGCAGTGATGGCCATAACCAATGTTACTTTAGGCAAGGAAAAAAGGGATCAAAGGGAGGTGGCCACCATGAATAAAGAACTAGATCATCTGCGACATCAAGCAGAGTACTACCAAAATTCAACACATGAAGTATTACTCTTGAACTATGAGTTCCGAGAAATGTATGCACAATTCACAAGTGAATGAGATCTGGGTAACATCATGAAGCTGGGTAACACTTTCATGACAATCGGGTCTCAAAAATTTCTAGCGGCAATTTTTTGGTCGAAAAAATGTTGTTAGAATTTTTTCGACCGGAAATTTGCACGTGAAATTGAACGACGCCCTCAAAATTTGTGTACAGTGTTTTTCGGATGAATTATTTTGCTGTGGTAAGAATATTTCGGACGAAACGTTTATTTTTAATGGATTCTGTTAAAAACCAAGTTTCGACCAAAATAATATTTCGGCCGAAAACATGGACTGGTAAAATCATGAGGGTATCTTATTCACACTCCTTTTTTATTTCTCTCTTTTGCTTGTTATTTTATTTTAATTAAGTTGTGTTTCATGAATCAATGGTTGACTTTAATAGATATAGTGAAGTCGACTCTTGTCCTGACCTACACTTACATGCAAAAGAAGAGACGTTGGGAAAACACAAATTTTCCAAATCATAATTTTCTTTGTAAGCATACTACCTGGGGAAGTGATGAAATATCTTCCTAGTGGCCTGGTAGATATAAATTGAAAGATGGCTATATGGAGAGAATCACATGTACCTATGGAAAGAGATAGGGGAAGCTCCAACTTAACACTTGTCAAAAACAAATATCCTCCTCTCTGACTCACTCTAGGTATTTATGCCAGAAAAGTATGATCCATAAAAAGAGTGTAAATTCCGAGAGGGTATGAAGATAACTTTGTTAGGGCTATGGATGCTCACTAGCAACGAAGCAAGGTTTGTGATGTCGGGGTGACACCATCGAGGCTATGGACACTCGTTGGCAACGAAGCAACACCGTAAGAATGGAATGATAGATAAATGGCCTCACGCCAATGGACGCCCTACCCAACTCTTGTATAGAAAGGACATGGATTGAGGTTAAAAGGAAAGGGGGTGGAAAAGATAAACCCCATAGGAATATCTTGATTTGCAAACCCGGGAACTTGTGTACACATTGATAGAAATAGTTCTTGTGGAAAAGGAATAGAGTAAATCCAGATGGTTTCTCAACCAATTTTCACAGACTAAGAATGAGGGAAGGAGTAGAGATTTTGTTTTCTCCCAGAAAATCGCCATTTGTTGAGCACTCAACACACCCTAAAAGTTTTTGTGAATTTTTTCTTTTGGGTACTGCTTTGTCTTTTATGAATTTATTCAGTTGTGTAGGGATCAATGGGTTTTTTCTGTTGTTATGTTTTATCATTGATCACATTTGGTTTGGTTTGGAGTTGTTGAACAGATTGACTTTTTCTTTAAGTAAACCTGACATTTAGACTAAGTGTACACAACTTAAAATTGGAACCACACGCCGATAATCGACATCAATAAAATAGAAAAGGAAAAATGTGCACATAACAACAATAAATGCTGATCTTCGATCACTGATGTACCGTCAGCATCCAAAAAATGGGAGAAAGGGCGTGTCGATCACTGATTCTGGCCTGGAAAAAAGTTTTCTAAAATCGTCGATGTACCGTTGGCATCAGTGAAATCCAAAAGGTAAATATTCAACATAGGAAACAACAATCACCAATAACCAATCGTTGATATACCATCGACATCGATGAAGAGGGAGAAAGGGAACATTAACATGTGTCAAAAAGAAAATAATCGACGCCGAAAAGAAACACTCGTCATGCCCCAGGGGTCAAATAAATCGCCACATGTTTTTCCATGTAAACATTCCATATTTCTCAGGCGTTACCCATGTCATATTTTGATGTCCCCTGTGGCATATCTATATTTCCACATCAACACCGTGGGGCAGTTTTGGGTCAGCATCAAAACTGTTTCCTACAGGCGCCAATGAAATAATCTCAAAGTCAATTTGTCGATGTCGATACACTCATTAACTACCGGATGATTTCTAGAGCACTGAACTCTTGGTTTTAGTTCGAACCTTTACCTGCCAACACCGACAACCCTGGTTGATCTGTGATCCTACTTATCCCTGATACTATTTTCTTGTAAATATGAATGGACTTGGTATTTCGATGGGACACCTCCAGCTCAGATGAGACATAATTTTGCGATTTAATAGACAAATTGAATTTTCGCGCAACCTACACCATGATCTTGCATACTGACCGACCATTGAAATTTGAATTTGTCGATGAACTATGAAATAATACGCTCCTACGCCTCCAACCAGTGTTGCATTTAATCCTAAGCATGGTCCAGATTCTATGGTAGATTGTGAAGAACACATTTACAGTCCTGAATTTAAGACTTGACACAACAACGTAAGTATGTTTTATGTTTAAATTTTCAAGGTTTATGCCCAAACATGGTATTCTGTTCATAAATCACTTATCTCCCAAAGTAGGCAAAGAAGCAAGATAAATCATCAAGGAGGTTACAACCCACTCTCTAAATTTGATTACTAGTAAGACCAGGTTAATCTATTGCAAGGAAGAGGTAAGCATTGTCTTTGTCATTTCTACACTTACGATTGCGTCAATAACACTTGTCGAGGTTGGTTGGCGGCTCACTATAATATTTTTCTTTTCTACAGGAAAATTCCTCCAATAAATCCAATGAGCATGCACTCACCACGAATGCCCAAAATGAAAGAACCTGCGGTTGGTGAAAGGTATACACCAGGCGCTGCAAGGGAGATTGATTTTTTCTCAAAGACAAAATCATTTATCCGCACTTATACCAAAAAGAAGTTTACCCAACCTCTCGTGTTCGACGACACAGAGGCGAGCACCGAATCTAAAGTAATGCTCCCACATTGGGGAGATCTTTAAAAAAAATCAATCAGGAATATTACCTGGAGTTCACACCTCACAACGACCTGGATGTCAGGATATTGGATGACAAGGTTTTCCCAAACATTAGGTGATCATATCTACATATGGTGGCCTGCCGGACTGCAGCTTTACCCTGCATCGAAACCCTAGGATGAATGATTGACTGCAAAGATGCGATGAAATTCATGGTAAATAATGAGGAGGGTTAATGTGTTGGTGTATTTCTTCCAGTAGAGGTACCAAAGTACTACAAACTCAGAGACCCGGAGGAAAGACTAAATACAAAATTTGCGGTCATATTTTATGAGTTCCATGAAACTAGCAGGTTACTGGCCTCATGGTGGAAGGAAGATAAGAAGCTCACAAACAGGAGCAAAGGATTGTATAGCATGGTAAAACTAAGAGAGTCGTATGAGTATTTAATGGATTTAATCTGTCGATTATATGGGGAAAAATATTTCTCTAAGTTTTCAGAAGCATGGATTCCCTTGGCATATACCGTGGCAATATCTGGGAGAAATTTCAACTAGGGAGCCATCATTTCAAAAAAACTAAGCACCGACATCCTACAGGCCCATAAACCAAAGGATGGATAAACACCATTTTTCCGCATGGCATCGTACCTGTTGGACGTAACATGTCCAAGAAACATTTTCACAGGTGTGAATTTAAGCTGACATGTTGCTGAGTTACTCGTACATGTTTATTTCAACATTTTGTAGGAAAATAGGTACAAAAAAGTTTACGCCCTAATATGGGATGAGTTCATATCCTGAGTGCACTTCATTATATTTAGAAAATAATTCCAAAGGATTTTAGCAGCAACCAAAAAGATGATTTCTAACTAGGCCACTAGTATTTTGAAGAAACAAGCACTTATGTCAGAGTGTTTGGGGCTATTTTCACACCACACCTACTCCTTGTTCATGTCCCGAACCATCTCATTTTGGGATAAATTTGTTACAAGACCATTCTACAAGGCTGTAATGCCTCTTTGG
>ML855518.1:16604-28258 GCA_009831015.1 Picea engelmannii | reverse complement strand
AACACTTTTTGTCCTTCTCTTCTGCAGCCAGTGATGTACTTTTATTAATATTCAATGTTTGATTACAAATTACATTGTTCGTCTTATAGCCATTGATCCTGTACATATACAACACTGAACTAGGGATCAAAACTGGGGTATTACATACCCATGGAACATCGCAAATAACCTTATCAGGTAAATAAATTGGCCCAAAACCATTAACACAGAATGTCTGAAAGGAAAATTTGGAAGCCTCTCCACAATTCAAATATATTTGTTGTGTGCACAATTTTCAAAAATGTCTAGATTGGGAACATCTCAAGGACAAATAAATCCCATATGGAGATTATCCTGCGGTTTCCAGTCGAAATTAAGCATTGCTCAACAGTGTGAATAAAGATCAAAGAAAACTGTTTGAAAGGTGGAAATAATTACCAGGAAAATTATAATAGATATCTCATTTCTAGTCTTTACCTGAACACAGAACGACTTGCAAATACAAGAACACAGTTTCTTCAATGTCATTTAAAGAGCCAAAAGCTTTGTCCTTTATCAATCCTCCACAACCAACATAAAACAGAAATAGAAATTGTATGCAACAAAGGATATCTGAACTTGGACAACATATTTTACGAGAGAGCTGGATTATACAAATTTTTATTGTCTCAATAAAAACTATTACAGCCATTGACAAAGTCCATGCTGAAAAGAGATCCGAATGTTAGAGCCCAACTTGAAGATGATTAGTTAACTAAGGAATTATATAGACAGATTAATTTTCAAGTAAGCACGGAATCGTTTTCTTTGGAATTGTTTTTATAAAATGACCTAAACATGATTTTAATTGACTGTTTTAGCACCAATTTGCATGTCCTCCACGTAGGGATCATCATCTTGTGGAAGACAAGTCCTAGAACACTATAGAAGGGCCTCAATGGATAGGAAAAGAGACTTAATAATACAACAAAAAACAGACATCCAATCCAGTTATTCAAAAAAAGCTATCCTCTTCTCTACTTTTGAGTCTCAATCTTCTAAACATTGTCTTAGGATTCTGAGAGGACATCACAAATTCTAGTGCATTACAATTCAAAGGTCTTCCTCAACTAAAAAATATATATTTATGGTGCTTTCTAGGTTATCAATGGCCCACTTTTAAACTTGAATGAATGCTTGTGTTAGGCTTTGGTGTGCAAATTTTATACAGTTCATGTATGTATTTTTGCAAGGATAGCCATCCACCTATTTACACACAAATGTCTATTTTCTAGTGAAGTTTGATAAGTGAAATTGAGCAGAACACTAAATGCAAACATAATGCAAATTATAGCATCTTATATGACATTGAAAGCTTGGCAGGCAGAAGCTTACTTTTCTCCAGCAGATTTGATTTCTCCAACTGTCGTAGGTGATTCAGACCCAGCACCAGATTTTTCTGCTGGCACTGAGGATGAAGACTTTGCTGCAGTTTGTGCAGCAACCTCTGCTGCAAAGTCTTGGCTTTTCTTTTCCAAACCTTCCCCAAGATTGTACCGAACAAATCTTCTTACTTGAATGTTCTCCCCCAAAGTTGCTATGCTTTGCTTAACCCATTCTTTCACAATAAGCTTGTCATTTTTAATATAAGGTTGTTCTAGAAGGGCCAACTCCCCAAGTATCTTTCCAATGCGACCATCTACAATCTTTGCCCTGATATTTTCTGGCTTATTAAGTAGATCCTCCTTCTGCAGTTCAATATCCCTTTCCTTGCTCACAACATCTTCTGGAACATCCTCCACAGATAGATATTGAACTCGTGGACTCGCAGCAATTTGCATCGCCAGGTCTTCAACCAGTTCCCTGAAAATATCACCTCTAGAAACAAAATCTGTTTCACAATTAACTTCAATCAGTACACCGATACGACTATCATGGATATAGGAGCCTATTCTCCCTTCAGCTGCAATTCGGCTTGCCTTCTTTTCTGCACTTGCTAATCCTTTCTTCCTAAGGAATTCACGTGCTTTTTCAAGTTCACCACCTGTTTCTGCGAGAGCTTTCTTGCAATCCATCATGCCTGCTCCTGTTTCCTCCCTTAGCTGTTTAACAAGAGATGCAGATATAGTACCTGCACTTGTAGGTGCTTCTGTTTTCGTCTGTAGTATTTTCTCTACTTGTTCTGACAGACCAATAAGCCATAATAGGTTTCAGTAAATGCCAAACCAATATTAACTAAAAATATCACATCTCACTTGTCAATATATATTGGAGGCCTTCAGTTGAAAGTTCAAAAGGATAGTCTGTGCAGACTAAACTTCATGAAATTTCAAATCACTAAAAAAAATTAGAAATGGAAACTTGAATCATTAAAAAATCTCTATCACATGCCAATGATAGCAAGAATTCAATTAAGGTACCTAGAAAATGTATTTACCCTTTCCTGAATTAAAAACTGATTTTTTTGCAGTTTTTTAATAGTTCCGGGTCAAGCATGAGTACATCAAGCATGTGGAGTATGTCGAGTCACTTGGCTCTGTGAGTACGAGTCATGTATGAGTAATGATAATTACACATGAAAAAGCTATGTGTAAGAACCCAATCAGTGACTGAGAGAGGTGAACATCTCAGAGAATTAACTGGGTCACCAGGACCCCCTTCCTTGGAAGAGGTGGGGAAGTGGCTGATGTGGTGCTCCAAGCAAACCTAGAATATAGGCACAAAATAAGTGTGGAGTGCGTCATTAACCTAGAACATGGGCACCTAATAAGTCTTGTGAACTAAAACTCAAAATAGAAAAGGGATGAACTTCTACAGCTAGCTTTGTTGTCATTGCTTTGCAGCTTTTTGGGTTTTGAGTTGAAAGACCTGATTATGCAATTTGTTGTTCATGTCTAAGAAACAACATGACAATATGGAAAAAGGATAAAATACCAGTTATAGGCATTACCACAGCAGTTTTGGACTATATTTTAGCCTGCAGATACCAGTTATAGGCATTACCACAGCAGTTTTGGACTATATGGTCTTGAACATAAGGGAAGATCTTCCTTGAAGTTATGAGAGGTTTGGAAAAGCTATAGCATCCAATCAACTAAAACAGAGAAATAAATCTTATCATCCATTCTTCTATAGTGAAATAAAACAATAGGGCATATTCTGATAAGTGTCAGACCACGATGGAAATGAACATTTATTCATGCTACCCGTAAATGATCAGTTCACAGAAAGCAAGAATACACATATGTTCAAGATATAATAGAGGCAAAAAGGAGAAGCCTGTCAGCAAAATGATTTTCATGCGCAAGAAAGAAGAGAGAAAAACTAATTATATACAGACCTGTTTTAGCGTCTAGCTGAAGGTTCACATTCACAGGTACACTGATAGTTTCACCAGATGAATTGGACTGAGATATTGCATCATTCAAGTCTGAAACTGTTTTTTCCTGGGAACCATAAAAGACATCTTTTAGGTTTTCTTCTAAAATGGGTAATCTTTTCTACATATGCATGTACTTATGCAGGGTTATTTGCCAAGGCATTATTTGCATCAGAAAAGTCGACTCCATTAACTTCAAATCATCAGCTTGGACCATATTTACCTCTTCTCTGGAACTTTCACCATCAACTTTTTGTTCAGTTGATAATGTCAAAGAACCATCTACTTGCTCTGCGCCGCTATTTGTTAATACCTCCTTTGTCTTAGAATTTTCAGTCTCTTTTACATATACAGAATCATTTGCCAAGACATCCTCCATTTCTGCTGCTGTAGAATCCAAAACCTTCTCTTCATCCACTCGGATGTTGCTGATTTCGCTTTTTACTATTTGTTCAGTTCCTAATCTAACTGATTCATCTATTTTCTCTGCATTTCCATTTGTCAATCCATCTTTAGTTTCAGGAGTTTCAGAACCTTTATACTCTGCATTTTCTGGTATTTCAGTCATATCCTTTTCTGCAACTTCATAACTAGCTTTCTCATTAGATACAACTTCCTCCCTAGAGTCAATTGTGCCAACAAGTGCTTTTACCTGTTTATCATAATTTTGTTCTTCAGCCTCTACCAGAGGTTCTGCTGATTTATCAGATTTCTTAAGAGTATCCTGTTCTTTTAAGAAAGCAGCAATAACGGGATTTTTACGAAAAGCCAACTCAAAAGGATTGGAAGCAACTTCAATCTCACCTTGGTTAAGTTGCATATTCAGACCTGCCACATCTTCCTCTCTTTTCATAGTCAAATTCACCCTTCCCTTCTCAATACGCAAAACTCGGACAGTAACATCTTGCCCAATTTGTAAACCCATATTTCCATCAAGATTTCCATAGCCTTCAGATACCTCGGATGAGCGAAGAAAACCCTCTTCACCCTCAGGAAGTGATATAAATGCTCCAGATCTGATTATATTCTTAACTTTGCCTTCTATAGTTTCTCCTTTCTGGAACTTGGATCTCTTCTGAGTCTCGTCTGTCTTCTTCTGGCTGAATCTTCCAGCAACCTTTCCAGTTCGAACAACCTTACCACTGCTTATGCCAGGACTAGGATCAGAAGCTTGCTCTCCTCTTGACTGGTTCCGATCATCATTTGTTTTCATTGTCAAAGAAATACGTCCCGTTTCTGTATTTGCTTCTAATATCCTTACAGTCACCTCTTGCCCAATGGAAACTACGTCGCTTACTTGTTTGACGAAGGAGTCGCTGAGCCTGGAAATATGTACTAGTCCATCTGTGGATGCTCCCAAATCAATAAATGCACCAAATGGTTGAATTGCTCTTACTTTCCCTGTGAAAACTGCACCAGGAACCAATTCCTCATTTGGTACTCGTGGATTCTCATTCTTCCTGATAAAGCCAGTTCGTTTTGACTGCCCTGCAGTTTGAGAAGATGCTGCAGCAACAGATTCACCTTCTGATAATGAACCAATTTCTAATGATTTGCCAACTTCAGATGGATCATCAGAAACTCCACCTTCTCCAGTAGCCTGCTTAGTCTCAACATCAGGTTCCTGCAGTACCACTTCATTCCCTGCCGATGCTGAAAGTCTGTATAATATTAAGCTGTGTTCTAAGTCATAACCCCTTCTTCTGACCTCAGGAGAGAAATTAATTGAAAATGATCTCAAAGATAATATCTTATGTGGTAACACTAAAGAAGGCCTAGATATTTCAGAAAACAAACAGTTTCTTGAATGCCTCTTGGTCCTTGAAGTGACAGTTCTTACTGGCGGGTACTGGATAGTCCCAATGGAACAAAGTATTGCAGGAACCATGCTGAGTGAAGCCTTATGGTGAGCTGAGATTTATCTCGGGACCTACAAAGCTCAAGCTCCTGAGCTTATCTGTTAAAATGATCATGAAAGAGATAAAAGTAAGATAAGAAATATCAACATCTTACAAAATAAGGTATGCATATATACAAGAAACCAATGGATGGATGCATGTTTATGCATCCGGACATTGAATTATATATAGCATAGTAAAACAAATAAAATAATCACCAGGAAAAGCAGTTGAAGTCACAACAGGCAATACAAAATTGTAGATACCATGTCTCACAACACAATTTTGTGCAGATACTGCAGAAGTAAAATCCAATGATATCATAAAGAACTCCCATTCCATCTTCAAAGCAGAAAAATGTATGTCATAGTAGGTGTTCATATATCTTGGACACAAACTTGTACAAGGATTCGCTCCAGTTAATGTCCACATCTCATAATGGCCTCACACCATACCAACTATTGGGTTGCCAACCACCTGTTGAATAATACTTACAGTCAAAGCATCACCCACAGATAGCATAGTGCGGGAGGGTCACTTGCAAACTTAGGAGCATGCATACTCCTTTCCCCGCAAATAGAGTTTCTGATAAGACTTGTTGAAGCATCATTTTCTACTACAATATAAACTAGCAAATAAACACCATCCTGAAACTAAAGGAAACTAATGATCCTCTATTGTAAGGATAGCGGTTCTCTAATGATATAATCTAATATCCGTGGAAAGATTACCAGTAACTCTCATAATCAGATAATGTTTAATGTTCTACCAAGTAACATCTGAAATAAGCTGATGTCTTTCCTACAGATAGATGTCAAAGGTTAGAAGCATCCTAACAAGCCTCAAAGCATTGTCATTTACAGTATTGCTTGTGAAGGAAAATCAAAAGCAAACTAAGAAAGCAGGTCATAGAGCTTTTGGAATTTTTAATTACAGAAATGTATGTACAAAGTGAGTCTCCATGCTCTTTAACCGGGCAACGTCAATTCCCTCTATCTTGAACATAAAACCAGGAACAGAGAAATACAAAGTTGCAACTATCTTCACCTCGAAACGTTATCCAATTCCAGGATGCAAATCAGAGGACAATTTAAACAGATTCGACTAATTATGATCTGATTCCAGGAAGCAAATTAGAGAACAAAATCCAAGCACAGGAGTCCTGACTGTTATGGCAGAAGCTTTAAATGTAGCTATGTATGCCCAAAGACACAGAATGCTGAATACTAATTAGTAATGATTAAAGCAAAGTCCAAATTTAAATACAGATAATCAGCAAGAATGAAAATACGAAAAAAAAGGAATATGATGATATACAGATAACCATTTAAGTCCCTTTTGTTCGATACAGATAGCCATTTTTGTGGACGTTGGCACCTTTTTTGAGGGATGCACCTCCCTTGGATTCTTCTTTGTTCACATGTTTGGCATCTTTTATGTATTTTGACCTCTTCTAAGAGGGACGTTGTACTTAGTGAGCATATTATTTGATATATTTTATTATTGCTTGTATCTTGCCCATAGTTTTATCAGGCAAATTGTTTTAAGCTCATGGTTTTGTATTGTAATTGAGGAGACTTCTAACCTATAAAAGGAGAAGTCCTCCCTCATTTCAAATCATTGGATATTAATGAGAAGCTTGGCTATCGAGATCTATTGTGTATCTATTTCTCTTTTTGTGAGTTTCTAGTAATTTTTTTCAAGGATTAGACAAATTTTCTTAGAGGTTGCTTGGAAAAACAAGGCTGCTACAAGGCCAAAGAAGTACTCAATGCTCCACTTGGAAGGGTTCAAGGTAAGATCTCTTCCCTTTCCCTTTGATCATTAAAGTTCCTAGTTCATGCATTAAGATAAGATGTCTAATGGCTCTTCTCTTTTGCTTGGCTCATCTTTAAGTTCACCTTGTCTAGCACTGGGAGAGGCTCTTTACGGACCAATCCTCCCTTGCAACCCTAAAGAAATTTTCAAACTCTAGGTGGTGCTTGAGAGGCAATCCTCCGGTGCCTTTCAACACAACCTTTCATAAACCCTAGGCCTCATATTGAGGTGAAATGGTGACCCCATTGGCCCTCTAAGGCAATGGTCTTCTTTGGCATCTTCAACCACTTAAAACAAAAAGCAATTTAATCATTCTTTTATTTTTATTGAGCATCACTGCATATCTTCTAATATCCTCTTGCTGGACGATTTTATTCAGGATATCTTGAGCCAGTGTTTAAGGGTTTTGATCCATTCTTTATTGGCTATTTCTTTCCATCAAATCCAGGGCTCTTTCTTCAATTTTTACAGGTCCAATTTCTCTCAGATCGTAGTCCTATCACTCTTCCCTTACTGGTTAATTTTGCAGGGTTTTGCAAAGGTTTTTTTCAGCTGAAATATCATCTATCTGGGGAACATTGCAACCTTCCATCTCTGCTATAGAACCATACCAAAATCTTCTTTAACGTATTCATTCTGACCTGGATCATTGCCTATTATCATTGCTCGTGGCCACTGTCAAACTGCAGAGTGGATACAGAGAGCAGCTGTGCCCAAAAATCGACTTTATCCAGGCCTCATTTACTTCAATCTATTGACAAGTTCCATAGCCACAAGTGGGCAGTCTCAGAACCTGTCCAACGACCTATTGATTCCTCTCAGCGTTACTCACACTTGGTCATCAAGTGAGTCAAAATATGAGTCCATTTCTACAGTTAGGGTTTGCAGGTTTACATTGCCTCTGTGGCAGCATCCTATCCCCCTATACCAAGTACCTAAACAACTTGTTTGATCACTGCCTTAATCTTCCTATCGTTACCATATCTTAGGGCTAATTACCATCAGTCACAGTCTACAGAAGTTATACCCACAGACTGGAGAGTTTTGTGTTGAATCTCAGCGAATAAATGATAAATTTGGATATTGATTTAGCTTATAGATTATGGTAAGTGTTGAAACACATGTCTTATAACTCACTGATATTTCATTCGGACATATGCATTTGGGCTTATATACTTGATACGGAATTGCTACAATTGGGTCATACTTCACATATGTGGGTTCTATGATATAAACTAAGTCACTTGACACGATGACATGGGTCACGGAGGACACGGAAATACGAGTGTCCGACACGTGACACAACGACCCCGGAAACAGGACATGGAAGACACGTTTATATATATATATATATATGAAAAAAAATTGAAAATTACACATACGAAAATGAAATATAGACATAAAGATTCATATTTTGTTAGAAACTAGAAGATTTACATGATACAAAACATGTAACATAATACATTATAACATCAATGATGACAAACACTGAACACACAAGAAATTAGAACCATAAGCTGCAGCATTCTCAATCTCATTAAGTCATCAAAATCAAAATGTATTACAATGTAAATAGATGCTGAGTTAGAGTCACTGAAGTTTGATACTATAGGTGGGAATGCCAATGGAAAATACAAAATAGACATAGGGTAGATACTAGAACCGTAGATGGAAGAATCACGTAGCTCATGAGTCATGAGTCATGACTGTCATTAGTCCTCCATGTCATACTCATCGAGATCAATATCACTACCACTGCTCTCTCCTCCTCCTCCTCCTCCTCCTCCTCCTCCTCCTCCTCCTCCACTATCATCAAAACTAACCGCCTCTAGCACTGGTTCACTAAGATCCAAGTTGGCTAATGCCAACTCAACACTGTTGTCCAAACCCATATCATCAAGAAACACATCCCCCATCTTTGTCTTTCCCTTCAACCACTCTTCTCTCTGCCTGTAAATAAGACGGAGGTTGGTGTGCACATACACCACTAAGTTGCCTGACAACAATGACAAAGAGAAGAGTTCAACAGAGGAGTTTATACTTGACTGAAGGGTACATTTTTATTGGGGTCGTGACAAAAGAGTTTGGCAATCAATGCCACCAACATCGAGGTACATAAAGGGCTTGGTGCCCTTGATTAAATGTCAGTTCCATACCCTTATACATGATAGAATCCAATGGAACCATTGCAGTCATGCCAATCTTAAAATCTTGAAAACCATTAAGTTTGTTGAGTTTTGAATGGGACCTAAAATTCTATTTTCTCCATATATAGTCCAATGATGTTGGAACCACTCTCAAACATCCTGAAACAATTAATGGTAATGTTAAAAATTTAAGTAAAAGTATGAAAATGAAAGATAAAGAAGAATGTCACTTGTACCATTAATTACTAGGGTGGGTGAAATGGAGGGTGGGGACCTCTTTAAATAGCATTAGTAAGACCAACTAACCCTCAGTTGCACAGCGAAACACCTCATAGCTACAACTTGCATGAGAAAACATGATCCCGAGTCCTTTTTTGTGCAGGACACATGTCCTATTTTTAGGACACGCTAAGGGAACGTGTCAGACACGTGTCCTGTGAACAGGACACATGACATGCACGTGTTAGGCATGTATCCTCAGCGTGTCATGTCCAACAGGGTGGGACTTTCCCTGGGCGTGAGTTTGAGCAGCAACACGTACTACTGGTGACCTAGTTGAGTTAGCGTGCTTCATATCCTGACCAAACCTAACACTTTCCATCTTTTCCCTTTTACTTCTATCTCGTTCGTAAAAAAGATATTATCCCCGCTTATGTTTGACTTATCATATGTCATCGAGTAAGGTCTAGTTGAACAAACTGAAAATCAATGTAAGCCCAAAGTGAAATAAAGCCAAAAAAAGGCTAGAGATGAAGAGAATGAAAGTAAAAAATTAAAAAAATAATGAAGCTAGAGCTATGTTGGCTTATTAAAAAGGCCCATCCCTAAGTCCTATGTTAAAAAAAAGTATATCTGAAGAAAGGACTGAGAAATCAAAGAAAAATACAAAAGGGGTAATAAATAAAGTGTCGAGTTGGTAACTCTAAGCAAAGCTCCCTCTTAAAGGCTTGCATGTGTAAATAATGAAGACTTCTAGCTCTAGAAAGCTAGTTAGACCAATTAAAAGACATTTTGCATCATCACATATAATATTTAGGGTCAATACATGAGGTTCCCCTCCCCTTTCCATAAGTTATTCATCATTTTTACCTATCTCTAACCAAGTGATCTAGGAAATACCTTTTGTCCTAGGAAATGTCACATGTAATAAGGGTAAGGTTGTCCCACCATGGTAAACTTAGGCAAATTATAAAATTAATTTATGTTATGATGTTATCAGAAGAGATTACTTAATGTGCGTTGCCTAATGACTTGTGTTGAGACTTGATTCACCATTATAGGTGGGCACCCCACATTAGGATCCGCGTGCTATGCTTCGAGATCCATGTACTTGCATTGGGATTCGGGATACTACCATGGGATCCATGTACCATCATCCAAACAAATATCTATACATTGCGATCCATGACACTACATTGGGATATGTGTCACTACCTAGGGATATGTGACAATGCATTGACATCATCATAGGGATATCCACATCATCCTTGTACACTTGGTAGCATATGGAGCATATATGAGCCAATTATGATGGTTACTACTTGATATTTCTAGCACACATGTGGAGTGTGTTATCCACCAACTTGCACTAGGATGGACTTGCAGTTGAGCCGCCAAAGATTGAGCAAGCAGTTGCTCAAAATTCAGAGTTCAGAAGTCTAGCCAGTCAATATGACCATTTTTTTCGCATTTCCATCTCCCTTGGGGCATTGTAATAAAATGTATCTGGCATGATGAATTTGTAAAAGAGTTAGCCTCCTAAGACTAAATCATGAGTGCACAACTCTAGAGTTTTTTTTTTTTTACTTATTAATTATTTCTTGCTTGAATTAATTTTCTAAGCGAGTTATAATTTTTGAGTTTTTTCACTCAATTCCTCCAAAGCTGGAGTGTGTACTAATGGTGAGGCCTTAACTTGGAAGATCTAAGTCTAGTGTCTAATGTTTATATTACCATGTTATTCATTAATATTGAGTCATATGGAAATTGTGCTAAGTCCCCCCTAGGATTTTTTAATGTTTTGAGTCTGTTGCCATCCTTCTACACACTTGCAAACGTGAGCTAAGTCTAGCTCACTTAGTGTGTTCTTGGAGGCACAATGCCTAGGTTCACAGCCCACGCTGTCACTTTGACCGGAACCTCTTCCATCTAGGCTTACTCCTAGGGAAGCCAAAGGGGGTAGACCTTAGTTACTAGATGTGTTAGAGTTAGGTTCTAGGAGTTAATTTTAATTTGTTAAGGTTAGAGGGGATCTAATCCTAAGATGCTAAGGCAACCATGCAAGATGCAAGGGTTAGCATGAAAAGCAAGACTTTTCCCTAGGTCAACTAAAACTAGTGCCTAAAGATTGGGCAAGGGGTCAACTATGTTAAAGGGGTGTTTCGTTACAAGTAGATTACAAGTCACTTACAAAATTACAAAAGAATAACTCCGATTATAGAATATCATATACAA
>ML855516.1:8766-19929 GCA_009831015.1 Picea engelmannii | reverse complement strand
GATACCAAAATTCATACCTGTATGGCTGGATAATGACAATTTGGAGTTGATAACGGCTGTGGCCGATTCAACATTCTTGAAAAGGATGAATCCAATTGTCTTCTTCTTTTTATCAGTCACTTGGGGTGGTCTCTTTGGCTGGTCAATGCTGCAATTTGATCTTCCAGCGATTGAATTTTGGATTGAAGTAGAGGGACGTCAATGTAGTATCGTTCCAACCATAACTCACACTGGTCACATGACGGCTGTGTGGGTTTTGAAAGAACAGGCGAGGGTTTGGGCACATCACTGAGGGTTTCACTAGGTAATTTGATACCAAGGTAGCTAGGGTTATTCCTTAGGCAGGGAGGAAGATTCATCATGAAATCATGAGGTGGCTCAGGGCATAAACCCTGTGACTAAGGATACTCATCGGCTAAAAAACGTTCTATGTCAGAGTCTGAATCCTCACTTAGGACGATAGGCTTTGACTTAGCAGAGGGTTTAGGTTTGTTTCTATCCATCCTTGAAATAAGCCTAGCGTTCTTTTTACCCTTGGCATTAGCAGTAGGGTTTGCCTTAGGCTTTTTCCTTACAGGATTTCAATCGTCCCGGCTTTCTTAGTTCCAATGTCTGGTAAGTCAATAGGAGGATCGACCGAAGGCTTAGGAGCGGGCAATAGGATATGGAAGGGCACAGGGGGTCCAGCCTTGACTTCACTCACCACAGGCTTGTCAACCTGTATAGGGTTTATGTCATCGAAACCATTTCGAGCGACGAAATCTCTCCAGCTATCACCATGTAAATTCAAGTGATAAACAATGATAAGTTTAATAAGCCCATGATGGAACAGGCTACTGTCAGCCTTCTCCCTTTTAAACCTTTTCGACATCTTATATAAGCTGCATTGAAAGTAGAAAGGCATGTTTAAAGGATACCCTATAAAATTCATTAGCAACCGCAGGTGGTAGAGAAAGAAGAGTTTGTATCGACCTTCACAGGTCACGAAATGCTTGACTAGCATCAATAAGTCATGCCATCATGGTTTGAGCATAGATATGGGCATACCTCTGTCACAAGAGGTGACTTTGTGCGAGAGAAACAGCAGCGGCCATGGAACCTCTTCCACTTTCAAATTTTTGAACCAACGCTGACCTGTGGTAGGTAACCCTGTAGCAGAACTGATAAATCCCTCATCGATTTCCAACTGGATATCACCCACCTTGGCTCTGCAACCATCGAAATTTAAAGCGAACTGTTGTGCCACACAGAGATTAAAACCCTCAAATCTCTGCACGAAAGTGAGCCAATCGTTAGCCTCCAAGTCTTTCCGGCCATTGTCAAACATTAACAAGGCTTGGTTGCCATTTGGCTCGATTCGCATGAATGGTGCCATGGAGCTGAGCACACGGTAAGTACAGGGTTTGGGTCATAGCACACAGAGGAGTAAAATGCATGCAAGGCGAGGTGAGCTAACAGAGGTAAACGGTGAATAAGGGACAGGCATAAATGCCATCGTGCAAAGGTAGTGGAGTTTATCTCTACCATGCATAAGAGTTATTATGAAATTAAAACCTCCAGTTTACATAGCTATTCTACCCATTATAGCATAGTTCAACAATTATGTGAATTAGCCGACCAATGAAACCAATGGTGAGTGTATAAACCAACGCGCGCAATCAACATTACACTATAGTTTTAAGCCATAAATCATTCAATTTGAAACCAAAATCAGATATTAACCATGAACCAATGTATTGTAACAGCTCATATAAGTATTTTAACCAAGGTGCCAAAGGGTTTTCAACATACCAATAGTTGTGAAAACATTAACATAGGGATTATATCAAAATACATATATGAAAATTTAATCATAACCCCTATGCACTTTCATGAAACCAATGGTCAAGTAGGTCGAATAAAATGCAAGTCCAAATGTCAATGCGTTACAAACTTAATGAAACCAGGTCACACAATCAATACACAAATGTCCAATGAGTATAGTTCGACAGTTTTGCCAGCTGCATAAGTAAAAAGTAAGTGCAATATGCATATTGACAGGAAGGATCATGACAGTTCAGATAACGATTCCAATGCGACTTTAAAGGAAAAAGTTTTCACGCTTACAGTCGTGAAAACAAAACGAAGATAAGCGTGCAAAAGGCACAAAGAATAAAAGTGTGGTTCATTTGAAAATTGCGACGAAAAATCGATGTTTGCAAAACATTGGTGTGGGTAGCTTACAATACAATGGAAAAATGTGATTTGGCTGCCAACACCTATCAGCCCAGATTGCGTTTAATAGTGCATTATGCCAGTTTTTGTGATTTTCATATATCGTTCTCTTGATGATTTTAATCAGATTCTTGTTAGTTAATTCTGCCAATCCATTGCCCTAGGGGTAGTAGCTGGTAGAATAATTCAATTTAATTCCCTTTTCTAGAGCGAACTCACTCATCTCAAGAGATGAAAAATAAGAAGCGTTATCGAATACCAAACAGTCAGGGATACCAAAACGAGTAATAATATTTGAATTTAAAAAGGCAATTACCTGACTGGTATTCATAGTTCTTAATGTGACGGCTTCAGACCACCTGGTGAAGTAATATGTGGATGTTATGATAAACTTATGCTGCTGTGAGGATGGCAGATTGATTGGACCTATAATATCAACACCCCACTGCTGAAAAGGAGAGTCTACTGAAACAGGCTGCAAAGGAAAGGTTGGTTTCTATATCCGCCCAGATGTTTTTTGACAAATAATACATTTGCGACACAAGGCATGAGCATCTCTAAAAAGTGTAGGCCAGTAATAACCTGCTCTTAAAACTTTATGGGCAGTGGTATCCACCCCAAAATGCCCACCAACTTCTCCTACGTGCAATTCTAATAAGACCTTTTCTGCTTCATCTTTCTCAAGACAGTGCATTAGTACTCCATCAAAATTTTGACGAAACAGAATACCATTAATCAACTGAAAGGAGGCATATTTTAATCTTAACACTTTTCTTTTAGTGGGATCCAGGTGATAGGGGGCTGACCCATGTTCAAGACAGAATTTTATATCATCATACCAGGGACTGACAGAGTTTTGTGCACAGCAGATTGAATTTTGATTGTGCTATCCTGGGTTTGACATATCATTTACTTCTCGATGTCCTATTGTTGATTCAACGACTAACTTACATAGCCATTGGCCTCTCACTATTTGAGCTGGGGTAATTTCTATGTCATACTCATGTAAGGAGGTAACCCAGTTCGCCCTCTTTTCCCCCAGTTCTTTCTGCACTAACAGATTTCTGACGGCTGGGTAAGGGACAATAATTTTCGTCCTAGATTTCAAAAGATAAGATCGGAAGTGATTTACTGATTTAAAAATAGCATAGGCTTGTTGATCTACCGCTGGGTAATTAAGTTCCGTGCCTTTGAAAGCAGAGCTCATAAAGGAAATTGGGACTTCATTGTTTTTAGCGTTCTTTTGAGTTAGGACAGCACCATAGGAGCGGTTAGAAGTAAATGTGTAGAGTGTGAAGTCTTGCAAAAAGTCAGGGATCATGAGAGAAGGAGCGTCTATTATGGCCTTTTTTATTGAATTAAAAGCTTGGTTTTCTAAGGATCCCCAATGATATTGCGCATCTTTCTTAATTAAATTTTGTAAAGGTCTTACCATTTCGGAAAAATTGGGGACGAATCTCCTGACAAAGTTTATCTGGCCTAAGAAAGACTGCATAGACTTTTTGGATGAGGGAGGGGGAAGTTTCGAGATGACTTGGGTCCTTTCAGGGTCGATAATCATCCCTTTGCTTGACATAATAAATCCTAAGAGTTTACCTTGTTCTACTGTGAAGATAGATTTTTTAGGATTCAAGGAAATGTCGTATTTACGACATCGCTGCAAAACAGCTCTTAAATGAGCTAGATGATCAGTCTTGTTTTTTGAAAATACAATAACATCATCTAGGTAAACTACGACAGATTGATTGATTAAGCCTCAGAAAGAAATGTCCATCTCTCTCTGGAAAGTGGCATCGGCATTAATAAGTCCAAAGGGAATTTTCCTATAAGCGTAGGTGCCCCATGGAGTGCAGAAGGTAGTTTTAAGATGGTCTGGAGGAGACATCAGGACTTGGTTATACCCTGAAAAACCATCTAATAAGGATAGTCTTTCAGAACCAGATACCTATTGAAGGATCTGTTCCATGGGTGGGACAGGGTAGTTGTCTTTATCAGACGCTCGATTAAGGTTTCAGAAATCGACGCATAGTTGGATTTCACCACTCTTCTTCCGAACAGGGACAAGGTTAGAAACCCATTGCGTGTGCCTAACTGGGAAAACTATCTTAGCATTCAAGAGTTTATTTAATTCTTTTTTGACGATCGGTTTGAGCTTAGGGTGCATTTTTCTTAACTTTTGTTGAAACAGCAAGGTTTGGGGTTTCATAGGAATGAAATGTTGTATGATGTTGGGGTCAAAAGTTTTAAGGTCGTCATACATCCATGAAAAAACATCTTTGAATTCCTTAAACAATTTAATAAGTGTGGCTTTCTCTTGTTCAGAACACCCCACCCCTAAATTAATGCACTGTGGATTGTCATTAGTTCCCAAGTTTACTTTTTCATATGATAACGAGGAACTATTGGTTTTACAGTTGACCGATTTTTTAAATTTGTCTTGAAGATCATAAAATTTTTCTAATCTAACTACAGATTTAGGGATCGAATTTACCATGTCCGATGAAGATTCAGGAGATCTCAGATCTGGTATTACCGTGAAATCGTGTATATTGTCGTCATGAGTGCATTCGTCAATCACCGCGCCTTGGAAAGTTTCTTCCATATGCAGGAAGCTAATGATCTGTCGATCGTCATCGAAGACTCTCCAATTCGTGATGTTGTCGGGAATGGATGGCCTGAACAACAGTTCAACAGAGAATGCATCTGGGGACAAGCCTTCTGCAGGAAAGAGTTTGGAAGCTACGTTAGCTAATAAATCGGCTTCAGAATTATTCAATCTAGGAATAGAATTTATATTGAAATCAGAAAACTTATTCATTAAATTCCATACCTCAGATTGGTAGCTTTTAAGATGCGGAGACAGACAATGGATAGAATCTCTTACCTATCTAACCACGATTTCCAAATTTCCGAAGACAGACAAATTCTGAATGTTCGTGTCTAATGCTTTTTTGAGACCCTGTAATAAAGCCTCATATTCTGCTGTGTTATTAGTACATTCAAATTCCAACTTGCATGCAATCAGGGTTTTGTTACCTACTGGATCGATAATAACGCAGCCTGCACAAACTCCTTCTTTGGACTTTGACCCGTCAAAGTAAAGAGACCATGTTTGATTTTTATTGGGTGCATGAGACCATTGTGTAGAAACTGTTGGCTGCACATATGCTACAATATCAGACTGTTGTTCCGGATTAATGATAGCTGAAGTCTCGGCCATGAAATTATCGAAAAAGGTATCCATCCCTTGTATTTTGGGTGAATCGACAGAAGGTGTAAATGGTTCATTGGGATCATTTAAATCTGTGACTATGAGCTTTAGGTAGCGTTCACGATTTACCTTGATCTTGTTGGGCCTGTTGTTCTCGGGCAGCCATAGGTGAGACCAATATGTCGCGAAATAGCCGTGTAGCTGCTCTGACTAGTCTCTTCTTAAAAACAAACCATAAACTTCTGGAATATCCACAACAATAATATCAATCACTTGATGAACTTTGGGGTTAGACGATACTCTTATAAGCACATTCCTTAATTCGCCTATAACTTTAACATTAGTTCGATCAAGTTGGATGATTTTTAAGGTGGATGGTTCAACTTCAGCGTTAATCTTCTGAAAAACAGACCATGGCATTACATTGGATGACGCTCCTAAATCTACCATACAATTGTGCATGTTCCTATTGAAGATTTCAAAATTTAACAAAAATCGAGGTACATTTCTGCGAGTACTAATGGTGGAAGCTTGTGGCTTTTTACTCACAGCCTCTAAAGCTAATTTATCTACATTTGTTACATTATTTACAGGAAGGCTTCCTTTATCATGAGGATCAGAATTATTCTTAGTAGAAGCCTTCTGAGGAACTTTTGGGTTGTTCTGAACAACTTTGTTACTGCTTGGATTATTGTTTTTGCTATTCTCTGCGATATTCTGTAACATTTTTTTGTAGCAGAAACGGAAATTTTAATAATTCATAAACAGAAATGTTGGCCCTTAACTTTTTTAGATCTTCAACTAAATCATAATCTAAGTTGGGGTTTACATGACTCTGTTTAGCCTCAGCTGGTTTAGGCTATTTTGGGGGCAAAGTCGTAGTATTTTCGGAAGAAGGTTTGTTTGTTGTCTTACTGCTAGTATTGTAGGGATGTACTGTCTCGAAATTAGCTTGAAAAATGCTATCTGAGAAGTGTCCAAAAATGTTCGGAGAAGATTCTTCTTCTTCAACTGTCTCTTGTTCAACTACTTCCTCAGGGATCTCAAGGGAATCAAGATATCATGGGCTTCTAGAATTGTTTGAATGGCGAATTGCAGGCTTTCTAGATTTAGGCCCTCGGTATTTGTATTAGGTCGGTTGGTGGGGAAGGGCTTCCTAAACGGGGGTTTGTAAGGCCCTTTGCTTGAAGAAGCTTCTTCGATCATCCTTTTCAAATCTATAACTTGATTTGACAGTTTTTGAACGACTTTAGTTAAGTTTTCTAAATCCGATCTTTCAGGTTGTGTTTTATTTTGAGCAGGTCTAGGGAGGATTTCGATTTTCTTTTTGGAAGCCAAACTAGTCTCTATCTCGTTGCTAGTAGTGTCTTTTAAACTAAGGATGTCTTTTTCAATCTGACTGGCCTCTTCGAAGGCCTCTAACAATGTGGATTTCTTAGATCGCTTTACCCAAATGGCTATACTTTGATGTAAGGCCTTAGTATAGTATGCTATGATAAGATTCTCAGCAGGCATCAAATCGGTAGGGATTCGGTTCTTTAGTGTTAAGAATCTTTGGTTAAAGTATTTGATTTTCTCTTTGGGTTCATTCTTAAACTAGAAAGCTCCATGACTAGAACTTATGGGGACTTATCGTCTCCAAACTTCCCAATAAAGCAGGATTTGAACTTCTCCCACGACACGATGGTATGGGGTTGCGGGGAAAAGTACCAAGTAGAGGCATTTCCCTCGAAAGTGTAGGGGAACAACCTACAAACTACGTCTTCTTGCTCGACATTACGGAGTCTAATGGCTAACATAAACTTTTTAACGTGATCTTCGACGATCTGTTTAGAGTCAGGGTCAAACTTGGGGAGCCACTTCTCTGGATGTTTGGGTAAGGGATGTTGAGGCCCGGGTACGGCTACTGCATCCTGTTCGAGCCAATTTCTGGCAGGATTGTTCTGGTTGGCCATTGGCGTAGGCGGTGTGAAAGGCTGGGAAGAGGAACTGCTTTCATTAGAAGAGTCTTCTCCAGAAGAAGAAGGGGATGATGGAGGTGGTGAGGGTGGTATTCCAGATCCTCCTGCAGCAAGAGTGAGGATTGGATATGTAGGGTTTAAAGTGAGGTTAGTGCCTCCAAGTTGTTCTCTGATATCAGAGAAATATAATGGTTGGTCCAAAGGTCCATTAGGTTGTCTTAAACAGGCAAAGGCACTATGTGTTCTTATGAGATATTGTCGGACAATCTCCTGTATGTCACCACCTGTAGGATTTGGGGTTACTGGTTCAACCATGATCAGTAGATCATCTTTTGATGTGGTTGTTGTTTGAGGGACGATGTTTTCATTTGAATGAATTCTTGTCACTATAGGTGAGTGGTTGGGTGGTGGAGGAGTCTTACGACCGCCTCGTGTCATTAATAATTTTTAGGCCCTCCTTCTAGCGCCATTTGTTGACGAGCGAAATTGACCGTTCGTCAACTGGAGGGGTGGATCCGGTCTGGGGTTGTCTAAATAACCCAATCCATTTGGAATGATCCACTCCGATGGTTTTAGCGGCTCTGTTGGCCAATCTAATTCCTAGGAAGACAAAAGAAAAACTAAGCTAAAGAAACTAATCTAAGTGAAAAAACAGCTACAACAAACTATATACAAATCTAAAATATATATATAATAGTTCACTAACTAATATTATAAAACAATCATTCTACTTATTAAATGTTCATCTATCAATACAATTAAATCTCAATTATATATGTACAGTATTTACACAATACAAATTTTGATCGAAATTTGCAAAATCATTTGTAGATTGTTTTATGACAACGAAACTATTGTCTTTGGATTTTTATAATTTTTATGAAAAAGAACTAAACAACAGCTATCTAACTAAGCAAAGAAGATAATGATCTGTACTATATATCTATCTAAAACTAGAGGGAATTCTTATATTAATTAACTATTAAATTGCAAATAACAAACTGACCTGAAGTAGCGCTTCCTATTTGTCCCGTTCACAGTACTCGATTTAGTTGTTTGATGGGAGAAACCCGCACCAGATTTTCCACAAGCTTCTCGTAAACAGGAAGCAGCAACGCTCTTTGAATATGAGTGACAGAACAAACAAGACATAAAACAACAACAATTTTATATTTTACAGATAATCACCTTTAGATAAATCCCAGTGCGAAGATTTGTACATAACCGTTCATTTAACAAAGAAGATAAACCTTCTATTCATTAAATTCAAACAGAGTAATTGTTGTGAGTAAAATGAGATACATCAAATATGGACATAATTTAAATCATAACACATCAACCTGTAACAAATCTTGATATCTAAAGTAGTCGATAATTTGATTACAAATTGTTATGCACAAAACTTGAACAAAAGTAAGATAAATTGAAGCTAAATCCGTACAACAAATCCACTTCTATTCGAGTCTGTACAATCATAAGTCCATAGTCTATGTTCTCCCAACAGTGATGGGTTGTTTACAAAAAATAATAAGTATATAAAGGCCACAGGGTGAAACATTCCCTGTGCCAATTATCAAAAACTGTTTGCAAAAAAAAAAAATATGGGAACAATCTCCCAAATCTCTATTTCTAACTAAGACTAACAACCTAAACCAATACTATGTAACAAAAAGCATGTTCTAAACTGCCACAGCAGGTCCAATTCCCATTGAAATTTGTGTGTACCTGTAGATGGACAAGAATAAACAATTTTAGATAGTGTTTAGTTGTAAAATCAACAAAAATCCAAATTTTATGACTAGCTACATAATCTCACGATTCTGTAGCTGGTCATATTTACAAACAAAATCATTTTAAATTAATCCAAATGGTAACATAAATGTATGCGGTGAATCAAACAACTCTTTTATTACTAATTCAAAACAAATACAATCGTTTATGCTAATTCAAGAACAACAAAATTGTATTAAATCGATTCAATCAAAACAGAACTATATTCGATTTAGCAAACAAATCTTTTGTACTAATTCAACGCAAACACAATTGTTTTATGCTAATTCAAAATGAAATCATTCTTGCTAATTCAAAATAAATAGAATCGTTTAAAAACATTGTTGAAATATCATACATTGGTTGTAGAGATACGATTTGGTCAGGCTAACTTTGAATTAACAATGGCAGTGGCTGCCTCAACATTTTTGAACACGATAGAACCTGTGGTCTTTTGCCTCTTATCGTAAGCTTGCAATCTATCATTTTCCTTAGACAACACAGTCACCCGGTCCTCCAAGGACTTAATTCAGGACTGTAACAGAGGAACATCTGTGTAGTATCGCTCAAGCCAAGAGTTGCATTGAGTGCACTATTGTTGATCGGGCCGAGTCACTATAGGCGAAGCATCCTTTAAATTACCAGGGGTTCCACTGTCAAACTTGATCCCGGGGAAGTTAGGGTCATCCTTAAGGCATGGTGGGAGGTTGGACACGTAGTCATAGGGTTCAATAGAACAGAGGTCGTGTGAGTATGGGTACTCCTCGGTCAAAAATCGCTCAATCTCAGAGTCCGAATCTTCACTCAAAACAATAGGCTTCTGGTCTATGTTTTGTTTGGGCTTATTACGAGCACACCTAGATACCTAGCGTGTAGCTTTCTTACCCTTGTTGTTGACATCTGTATTACCCTTCCCCTTTTTTCTTGCAGGCCTCTTAACAGTCTTAGCATTGTCTTTCGAACATGAGTTAAGCATGGTGTCGAGTAGGTCAACATTGGGGTAGGTCGAGGGTTCGAAAGTGGGTAGGAGGGTAGGAGGTGGCACGGCAGGCCCAACAAGGATTTCAGTGACCATTATCTTGTCCACTTGACCACATTCAGGAGTGGCAAAGCCATTTCTAAATAAGAAAACTTCCCAACAGTCACCACTCAACCTCAAATGATGAACAATAACGATTTTAATCAAACAGTGATGGAAGAGGCTAGAGTCATCCTTCTCCCTCTTAAATAGTTTAGCCATTTTATACAGACTATGTAGGAGGTAGTGAGGCATAGTCAAAGGGAAATCTATGAAATTCATAAGCAGACGGAGATGGTAAAGAAACACTAAACCATATCTACCTTCGCAAGTAACAAATTGCTTAATAATGGCCAATAAATCATGCCACCTAGACTTAAGGGCCATGACTGGCATACCTTTATCACAACTGATCATTTTCCTCGAGGTAAACAGGAGCGGCCATGGCACTTCATCCACCTTCGAATTCTTAAACCACCTCTGCCCTTTAGCTGGAAAACCCGTAGCTGAGCTGAGGAATTCTTCGTTCAATTCGAGTTGGATGTCTCCAACTTTGGCCCTGCATCCATCGAATGTGAGGGAAAATTGTTGAGCGACCGTGAGGTTGAAACCCTCAAATTTTTGGATGAAAACAAACCAACCATTACTCTCCAGGTCCTCACGAGCGTTGTCAAATAGCAGCAGCGTTTGGACGCCATTTGGTTCTGTGTGCACTATAGGGGCCATAGGAGAGAGCACACGGTCTACAGGGTAAACGGTGAGGGGGCTGGACAGAGTAGACACGGGACCAAATTATCATAGGTTTCCCCAAAACAAACAAAGGTAGCCCGAGATACAAGGCATACATTAATGCCTATGCGTGCGAGGGTGGTGGAATGAAATGAAACCATGCAAAACATTCATATTGATATGTACAATCGACGGCACCTTGGTAATTCAAATCATTCACATCACAATCCAAATATCAAATGGATTAATCACATACTCAT
>ML855515.1:0-19652 GCA_009831015.1 Picea engelmannii | reverse complement strand
TATGGAAATATGTACTCTTTTGATTCGAGGAAGGTTAAATGCATGGGAATGATAAAGGATCTGGTAGTTACCCTGGCGCAGGTCCCGGTTAAGAGTATCCTGATGGATGTGGTTATCTCCGATATTCCCCCTAAGTATGGCATGTTGTTATCTAGGTCATGGGGAGCCAAGTTGGGGGGTTCTCTTCAGTTAGACATGACTTATGCCACAATCCCTGTGTTCGGTGGTCAGTTCACTCATTTATATAGAGAAACAAGATTAGCATATACAGTCAGTGACCCTCAAAACCCACATAACTTCCCTATTTACATTGCAAACCAAGATCTGGGAAATTGCATCTTGTCTTTTGATGATGGTCTAGATGGCTTCCTGGAGGAAATCGATACAAAGCAAGAAGATTCAAACCCCATGACAGAAGAGATGTGTAATACTGGTGTCTGGAAAATGTATTTTGATGGTGCTTCGTCTTCTGAAGGGGCAGGTGCTGGAGTGCTTTTGGTGGCACCTGAAGGTAAGTTCATTGTTCCTTTCTCCTATCGTTTGCAGTGGGACATAGATTACACTAATAACGTATGTGAGTATGAAGCATTGATCTTAGGATTAGAGGCTGCCAAAAGGATGAATATAAAAAACTTGGAGGTATATGGTGACGCAGAATTGATAGTAAAACAAGTAAACCGACAGTACCTAGCCAGGCATCCCAGACTAAGAGCGTATAGAAATTGTGCTTGGGATCTCATGGAAATTTTTTTCTCATCTGTAAAGATCCATTTTATCCCTTGCACAGAGAATCTGCATGTTGATGCATTGGCAAAGGCAGCTTCAACCTTCTCTCCTCCCACGACCGTCAAACTGAAGTATCACATTGAAATCAGATACAAACCCTCCATACTAGATAATATCCGACACTGACAAGTCTTTGAAGATGACAAACAAATTAAGAAATTCCTTATAGCAGCAGGAAAATTCTCTGAAAATCATGCTGACCAAGAAAATCAGAACGACTCGAGGTGGATCATGCAAGAAGGAGAGGAACCTGAAATCTTCCGAGAAAAAATTGCGGATCATCGTACGCTGGTCCTTAAAAGAAATTAGATCCCCAAAGGATTGATTCCTTTGGAAAGACTTTTTGATCAAAATGATGTACCTGTAAATTCCACTTTGCAGCCCCAACCAGAAGAAGTGGAGTACTGTGATTTAGGAACTGAAAAGGAACCCCGGATGGTAAAGATATCGAAGTTCCTCCCTCCCAAAGTGAAAGATAAGTATAAAGACTTACTCAGACAATATAAATATGTTTTCGCTTGGTCCTATGATGAATTGAAAACATATGACACTTCCATTATTGATCACAAGATACCTTTGAAGCCTGGGTTCAAACCGTTTAGGCAAAAGCTTAGGCAAATTAACCCCATTCTGTTACCTGTGATAGAAAAGGAAGTTAAAAAACTCTTGGACGCAAAAATAATCGTGCTTCTGAGATACTCAGACTGGGTATCTAACCTAGTCCCAGTCAGGAAAAAGAACGGGGAAATCAGACTGTGTGTGTATTTCCGAAACTTAAACAAGTCGTCTCTCAAAGATAATTACCCGCTGCCTAAGATGGACCATGTTTTAGAAAAGGTTGTTGGAGCTAATCGAATGTCTATGATAGATGGTTTCTCTGGTTATAATCAGATCGCTATGAATGAACAAGACAGGGAAAAAACTGCTTTCACCACACCCTGGGGTACTTTCATGTATGAAAAAATGCCTTTTGGTTTGATGAATGCAGGGGCCACTTTCCAGCAAGCTATGGACATTGCCTTCATGGGAGAAAAGGACAAGTTCGTGGTTATTTACCTCGACGATCTGACAGTTTTCTCTAAAACTGATGAAGAACATATGATGCATCTAAAACAGACTTTCGAAAAGTGCCGCAGGTTTGGCCTATCCCTGAACCCAAAGAAATCACATTTCGCTATGCGGGAAGGTAAGCTTCTGGGCCATGTCATATCTAAGGAAGGAATCAGGATTGATCCTAAGAGGATTGAAGCAATAGATACTATCACTATCCCGAGAAATATAAAAGAAATTCAATCATTCTTAGGAAAGATAAATTTTCTACAAAGGTTCATTCCCAATTTCGCTGAGATTGTCAAACTAATTATAGGAATGATGAAGAAGGACAACAGGGTAAATTGGACCACCGAGGCCAGGGCATCGTTCGCGCATATTAAAAAAGTTATAAGCGAGGCACCTGTGTTAGCAAGTCTGGATTATCTGAAAGATTTTCTCATCTTCTCTTTTTCTTCTGAACATACCATTGCCGCAGTACTCTTGCAGAAGAATGAAGAGGGGTTCGAACAACCGATAGCGTTTTTTAGCAAAAGCCTCAGAGATGCAGAACTAAAATATGACATAATAGAAAAACAAGCATACACAATGGTAAAAGCATTGAAAGCATTTAGAACCTATGTGCTACATTAAAAAATAATCGCATATGTGCCTACCAGTTCTGTAAAAGACATATTGGTACAACCGGACAGTGACGGAAAAAGAGGGCGATGGCTCGCTAAAATAAAAGAATTCGATCTGGAAGTCAAGCCGACTAAATTGATAAAGGGGCAGGGTTTGGCCAAACTCTTGGCTGAGTCGAATCTTAGAGCTCTTGATATTAATTGCCTACAAGAAGAATAAGGAGACACACACTTGCATGAGCCGGATGACCATACAAATCCAAGTAAGTTCGAGGAAAAGTTCATATCGTCAGGCTAGTATAAATACATAGTGTTCTACTTGTTAAACCTGAAATTCCCGAATGAACTATCACCAGCCAAGTGAAAAACTTTAAAACTCCATGCTGTAAAATGTTGCATCGCCGAAAATCAGCTATACTGGAAGGATCCACTCGGGCTCCTGCTAGTCTATTTGGTTGAGTCAGAAACTCCACGGGTTATAGAGGAATTTCATGAAGGAGTCTGTGGGGGACACCATGCATGGAGAGCCATAGCCTATAAGATTTTGAGGGCTGAGTAATATTGGATGAAACTATTTTCAGACGTCAATGCCAAAGTACGTGCGTACAACCCTTGTCAAATATTCGCTGGTAAACAGAAACTCCCTGCACTGCCACTCGTTCCAGTCAAAACTGAAGCTCCATTTCAACAATGGGGTCTAGACTTCATAGGGGAAATTAATCCTCATTCCAGTGCTCAGCATAAGTGGATCTTAACAGCTACGGATTATTTTACTAAGTGGGTGGAAGCCATTCCAACCAAAAGAGCAACAAACCCGGTGGTAATCGATTTCTTGGAAAACAATATCTTGTCAAGATTCAGGTGTCCCTGAAAGATAGTTATCGATAACACCCAGGCCTTCAAATCTATGGCTATGATCAGCTTCTGTCAGAAGTATAATATCGTTCTCGGCCATTCCACTACATATTACCCCCAGGGGAACGGATTGGCCGAATCATCTAACAAAATCCTGGTGAACATAATCAAGAATGTACTGGATGAAAATAAAAGGTCTTGGCATGTGCACTTGAAATACGCATTATGGGCAAACCACATCAGCACTAAAAGGTCTATTGGCATTTCTTCGTTTCAAATTTTCTATGGGACAGACGCGGTCCTACCTATAAACCTAGCGCTGCCAGTGATAAAGTTATGACAGGATCAAAACGAAGAACCCAATCATGTAACCAGGAGAATTAACCAGCTGATCGAGGTTCAACAACATAGGGTTGAAGTCGATGAAAAAATGCAGAAGTACCAGGATGAGATGAAAGCATTGTTCGATCTCAAGGAAAAAGACAGGGAATTCCTTCCAGGTGACTTAGTACTAAGATGGGATGCAAGAAAAGAGGAAGCCGCGAAGCATGGTAAATTTGACCACCTCTGGTATGGGCCATTCAGGGTCTCCGCTCCGGAGGGAAAAAATTCCTTCCTGTTGGAAAACATCGACGGAGAATTCCTCAGCGCCCCTGTCAACGGGCGATATATGAAACATTACATGACATAACAATCGCCATTTTTTCAAAAAAAATAAAATAATAAAATAAATAAAATAAAATAAAATAAAATTTGTGTACATACATGCATTTTTATTACCCTTTTGACTTTATGTTTTCTTTTGTTCATAATTTTTAGACATATTTCGAATAAAGTTCGTATTTGCTTTTTACAGGATTCAGCTGCTTGCAAAGCTAGCAGGAAGAGTAATTCGCAAGGCGGTGTTAGAAATAAATCGGCATGAAACAGGTGATATCTAAAAGTACCTTCATAGTGCACAAAGAAAGTGAAAAGAAAAGGTAAAGGTGAGCTTTCTCAATACACATGTTATGAAAGACTGTTAAAGTAAACCAAGGTAACGCCATTCAAACTAAAATATCGGCTAAAGTGTTAGATAACAGGATTATTGCGTGGCTTGATAACCTTTGATTTAAAATGATTTGAATGATACATTAAATATAAGAACAGTTAGCCAAAAATAACTGTCCCCAAGGATATCTAAAAAATCCAGTCTCGAACTGTTTTGACCTTCTGTATTTTCAGTCAATGAATCGCTGCCTTGTATCCTGTCTATCTTCGGGTCTAAATTTTAGAAAGTCACCATCTTCCTGAGTCATTGCGAAGGGATAAAATTTTTTCGTTTTAAACCTCATGGGTTTCGAAACAGATCTTGATAGAAAAGTGGGTCTTCACAACTACTTGATCTCCTGCTAAGAGAAGGAATGTCTAGAGCGATCCTAACTTTCCTAGGTTTTTCAACAGCATCGAAAGAATCAAAGCTTGCTCAAACGGGATGCCCCTTAAAAAATTATTTTCCTTTTCTCCCTAAGAACGAAGGTGTTGTGAGGGTCAAGGGAAGCTTGGTACCGAGTAATCAAAGTAAGTTGATAGACCTCTGATGCAAAATATTACACAGATATCAGCCCTGATACAAATTGATTGCCCCCATCTTCGCGCTCAAAAAACAACTATAAGAGAGGTGGTGAAAGGAAATTCAGAAATGATTGCCTCCACCTAGTCCAGGGAGACGATGAAAGGAAATTCAGAAATGACTGCCCTCATCTCAGCATCTAAATGCATAAATATTTTCCGAAGTGGTGAAAGGAAATTTAGTAAAAGGGGCCAGATAACTTCACCGGGGTACTGAACAGGCTCGCTGGCAGTGAAGCAATGTCTGAGATATATGTAATGCTATTATACATGAATATCACTCTACTCTGGTAACCAATGCTTTCGAAAAACCTGATCCACATCCCAAATTCAGACGGGACTTCCCGATTAAAAAACATATAATCTCATTCTTTTGATGCAAGCTGAGAGCCATGAGATTTGTTGGGTCTCCTAGGGTCGTTTCAACTGTCTTAAAACATACCTAAAGTTAGTAGTGGGAAGGGGAAAATTGTGAAAGGGACTACAGCTGTGTTGGAAAAGAGTATCTGATTTTTAAAAAAAATCTTGAAGTGAAGAGCGGAGTCTTTTCCCCCCCTTCGATCCTTTTTCCTTGGAATTTTTCTGCCTGATTGAGTTTTTGAATCCATTTACCCAATTTTGGCACGTGGTCTACTGTTCTTCCCGCCTCATAGGAAGGCGAGATCCCTAGTTGGAGCCTATGTTGGAGTCGCCCTTTTTTTTTAACCCGTCACAATTTTCATTTCGATGCCGGAAATCATAAGATGGTTTTATTTTGCCCCTCCGAGAGATCGATGATCTCTAAAGAGCTTGAGTGCACAAGAAGCTAAAATTTTTCTACCCTCAAAACAAGTCCTACTTTTCGTAAGAAGGTTTCCTCCTTTTTTTTTCTATTTCGGTATCTCGTAGGCCGTAGACTATAGCTCATGAATTCACACGTCCCGAGTCCCAAAACAGTGAAGTCGTTTTAAATTTTCACTCAAGACAATGACTAGGGTACAATTTTTGACTCATGATTAGACGTCATCGGGGTTTCGCGCCTCGCCGTTCACCGAACCCAAATTTTTATTTTTACAGCCTCAAGGGTTGAGAACGCGAGGCCTTTTCAGGATAACCCTGGTCAAGGATTAAAGGCGGAAAGGCTAACCATGGTTAAAGTTGTTCTCGGTGTTTCGCCACTCAACACTATCATTTTCGAAAGTTACGACGTATAAAACCCCGACTCATGAAGTCGCGATGTAATTATAAAATGATTAATTAATCACTTAATCCAAGATTACCTTCCCCTTAATTAAGCCTTCTTATCGCAGTCTCGCAGTTTCGTAACTCGGCATATAAATCTCCCAGAAACTTATCTTCGAAGTTCCGAGTTGCGATACGGCGAATAAAACGATTATAAAATTAATTATGCCTCAAATCGCGATTACCTTTAATTAAACCAAATTCGGTCCTCGCAGTCTCGAGAGTTGGAGACTCAAAATATTAAAAGAAAATCCACGATATAACGAATAGCGAGAAATTGATTAATGTTGGCAAGATTGGATTAATTAAATTAAAGCAAGATATATCCTGCTTCTCAAGGTTTACACGTTTCCCAAGGAAGCCTTTTCTCTCTATACTCCAACTGGCTGTTAAACCATCAGAAATTTATGACATTAATGGGAAACAGGGTAAATCTATGGATATAAGATCAGCTTTTACGGCAAAAATTTAATTCTAAATATGATTGGACGGGCTTGTTTTGAAAGGTACAGTTTTTTCAAATATATGGAAGAGCTGCGTTTCATTATGCATTTTTCATAGCATGCAGAGCTAGTCATTTCTGAGTAAACTAACTTCTGCATGTATACGCAGTTCTATCGTAGAAGAGCTAAAACACAAGCTTCAACAATGGATCCATGGAAAGCAGCAAAGGCGAATGCCGAGGTTACAGGACAAGGCTCAGATACTATCTTCGATACTTCGCCCCGAAGTGTCGACTCAGTTTCTAACTGGTCATTTGTTTCAGACATTCTGCAATCTGAATTGGTGGATTATTTAGACGACTCTGACGGTAATGAAAAAGATGATCTAAACACCAAATACAAAATAGTCGTCCAGTCCGAAATGCACAGAGTAGCATCCCGCCCACGGTTGCTTCCTTATTATGACATGGTCCGATGGGCATTGGATCATGTAGACGTACCAACTAGGACTATTATGAATGAGCAGGGAGTCACTATAGGGACTTTTAGGCCTGAGCATATGCAAACCATGTACAAGCTACCTGCAACGTCAGAATACACATATGGCGCTGAGTTCCTGGAGGAATTCAAGGAGAAGGAGTGCACTCAGTATGATAAAACCATGTCCAGTTTGATAAAGGATTGGGTTTCGCACACCGCGAAATTCAGAGCTAATGACCAAGGCGTTTATTCAATCGCTTCGTTGCAATCGCAGTATAAATACGTGGCCATGATGGCTTGCCTGTTATATGGGAGAGAGGACACATCACATTTTTACCTTGCGTGGGTGCCTCTGATGTTTTGGGTCACAGAAGACTGCTCTTTTAACTGGGAAAGGATGCTTTCGGATAGCTTGGCCAATCGGGTCACAGAGTATCGGGAGCAGAAGGAGAGTGGGAAGGCGTCATCGTTCTTCATGTTCGCGTATATTATGGACGCAGTCTGTTCTATGACACCATTTCCATTAATGAGATGGGGCTGGACTCCGGTCGAAGACAAACCCATCCATGTATACCATGAAAAGCTATGGGAAAACAAAGCAGAAAAGTTCACATATGAAATTTTTAACTAGGTGATGGTGCCCTTGCATATCGCCGTTTTTGGCCACCCACCACCTCATATCTCGGACAGTATTGCAGAAAATCTGAGTAGCATAGAATACTGGTACATGGAGGTAGAGTTTTCGTACTTCATAGTTTTCGAGGCTTTTGTCCCCCCTCATGCATTACCATTGTTCATTCCTGACAAGTTGGTTTGTCGCGAAGTCGCCCGATAGACAGTAATTGGCAGGGTGAGTAAAGAACTCAAAGGGTACTCAAAGAAGGTATGGCCATCTTTTCCCATTCGGCTTAATTCTTATTCTTTATTAGATTTTGGGCATGCCAAAGATGAGGCTGCAGCCCTGGAATACCTAAGTTTGGTCTCCATCAAATATAAGAAACATGATCCACAGAGGGTTGTGAGAAACCATTTAGCTAATTGTGGGCTCAAGAGATTTGAGCATGAGAATTCACCCCCAGATGACGTTTTTCGAGGGGCAAGGTCCTATGAAGAAGTTCTATCCCGGATCCAATCCTTAGCACCCGAAGACACAGCCGCTGTATTGAGATTCGAGGAACATAGACAAAGTTGTCTCCCCGTTGTGTTGCGAGGTGGGAGTCCAGGTGTTTCCGAGACGAAACAGAAAGATGCTGAAGGTTCTGAAGACGCAACTCCTAACCTTGGAAAACACCAGGACGAGGAGGAACAAACGAGGAATCTCAAAGCAGAGGTGAAGACTTTGGACCCGCCAAGGAAACAAAATCCAGAGACCGAGATAAATACTCCAAGACCGCCAAAGAAGAAGAGTCCTGTCGATACTCCAGGAGAATCAGCAAAACAAATCGGAGAACACATCACCTCGGTCACACCCTTGCAGTCGACACAGGGAAATGTCGGTGAGGGATGGATATTTAATGAAGAACTGAGGCCCATAAGAGTAGAAGAACTCCCTCTGAATGAGTTCTTCTTTGATAAGAAGAGGAAGGTTGTAGTGAAAAGAGAGTTCTATCAAGAAGGAGGGTCTACTGCAAAAAAGTATAAAATCATGACCGATGGAAAAGATAAGAAAAGTGACCAATTCTCCACTGAAATCGCAGGAATGCTGGGAGCGTATGCCTCAGTAAATCAGTTCTCGGTCAGACTTTTGAAGAACCAACTCAAAAGAAAAAATTGACTAATTAGGACTCTTGAAGCCAAATTGGCCACAACCGCTGAGAATGCTAAAGGTCAGACAAGCGTAGAAATAGAATAGGCCAGAGTGGCCAACAAAAATGAAATAGAGGTTCTCAAGGCCAAGCTTGAGAAAGCACAGTTGGTGGTCCGAGATGGTCGATCGTAGGTGAACCAACAGAGGAGTCTGATCGAACAGTTGCAGGCTCGGGTAGATATCGCCGAGAGCAGAATGATAGACATCAGGATATTCAAATCCCAAGCTAGCGAGATTCGGAGAAGAATATTTTCGGCACAGCAGAATTTTCTCGCCAAGGTAGGAATGATCCGGGAAAACTATCTGTTGATAAATCAGTTTTTCGTGAACCTATCGGCTAGAGAAAGGGATGCAGGACTGGCTCGGGTCGCCTTCTAGGAAGCAGTAATAGCCATGAACAATCGGGTTTCGGCAGGTACTCCCAGGTTCACCACTTCGGAGCAAACCCAGGGGAATATTTTGTTGAAGGACTGGGAGCACAATATCACCTTGGGCAGGGAACAAACCCAAAAGGTAACCAAGTCCCTCGAAGAAGCTTTTAATTATATAGATGATGAGTTGCTGGGCATTGACAGCGGAGGCAATGCTGAAGCATTGATGCAAATGAATGTGGAACAAATCTCACTTGATCTGAAAGATAAGGAAGAAAGAGATTTGGCTGACATCTCTTAGATGAATATGGTGGACATAGTCCAAGTTGATAAGTACATGATCAAACCCAGCGTGCAACTAAGTGCCCTTGACATCATCGATTCACAAATGGAAGACAAGTTGCAGCAATTAGCCCGAGAATGTTACTTCGCCGAGGCCAGCTGTCAAGCAGAACCATCACGGCTCATATCCCAGCTAGTGGAAAGATGCATCGCCTGCACCGAGTCTGCGCGACGACAAACACCTGGCACCAAGTGAAGATAGAGTAGGCGAAATGGAGCGATTGCTCTCTTCTCGGTCATAACCAAAATTTTGCAACTGTTGAGATTCTATCCGTTTGTAAAAATTGTATAAATATATCCCAAAAACAAATAAACAAGGCTGGACCTTTTTGAGTCATCTGTAATAGAGTTTTTTACATTGAGATTTAATACAAGCAGATCTGGAGATTCTCAATTCCGTCACTGCTGTATTACAAGTTTTCTTTCTTGTTCCTCATTTTTTCCATTTCAATTCATATTCATAATTGATGTGCTTCGTTATACTTTAGTACAACCACTACTATAACGAATGAATTTGGGTTTTTTGTAATTGTTTATTGTCTTTCCTCTGCATTAGCTATCAGCGGTGTAAGACCAATCTGCAGTTTCATAATTCTACATATATTCTTTGTTACATTGGTTATTTTCTTACATATTTTCTTCTCACGTTTATGTCATGAGATTTTCCCCCGATAGGAACCTTACACTATAAACGGCTCAATGTTTTTTCCCCCCATTTCACACCTTTTATTAAAATATAATACTGTTACGGGAAAGAGCCTTGGATTTGCATTCACATTTTATCTCTGTAATCATAAATTCTCTGTTAAGTGACCCAACTGAGACAACACTTAATCATTTTTGAATTCTTTCCTACCTTTACTGTTCCCCCATGACAGTTCATGTACCAACTCCACCTAACGTTGAACCCGGACTATCGAATCAAATGCAGATTGCCTTGAATCTCTTTGACTTCATTCTTGAAACGACAACTAACTGGGCCGAACTTGAACAATCATGTACAACCATTGAACGAGACATAACTACCCAGGAACAGTTCGAAGCCAGACAACGCCAATGAAGAAATCTCCCTTAGTTTCCTTCTCTGAAGATTGACGTTTCTCCCTTCTCCATCTTTTAATCACTTTCGGATGCCTTGACACTGTACTTTTGAGACTTAAGTACAGACTCAGGAACAACAGAACCAACATCAACCATAGAAAAATCCAAGTACTTAAATCGAATTGATGAAGCATTCATAACAATTTGTAGTCTTATTTCTCTTGATCTCCTTTTTCACATATCTTCCTGTAAGACTCCCAATGAATATTGGAGCACCTTGGAAGTTCTCTTTGGAAAATAGGATGAGATGAGGGGACATATGTTGGAGGTTGAATTTCTCACATTGGATCCAAAAATCTTCAACAATATCCAAGATTGTTTTACAAAATTCAAGGTTTTTACTGTCGCAACTCAAATCTTGCGGGGTTGATAAATCTAAGGAGGAGAAACAAATGGTTCTAAACATTCTCTCCAAACTTGGTCCTGAATTATTTTTGTTCATGTCCACATTCCATTCAGTCAGATTCACCTCTAGAGCCACTTGGAAGATGCCTTCTCTTGAGGACTTTATTGAATCCTTGACATAAGAGCAAACCAAGCTCATCAACATGGGAAAAATCAAAGGCCCAAAGGCACATGCACTTACTGTTCAATATGGTAACCAACAATATCATAAATTTAAATATAAAGACAAAAAAAAATCTCATGCACATCCGAAGAAGGAAGGGTACACAAAACCATTCACCAATGCCTCCAGATCGAAAGGGGGAAAGGGAATAAAAGGGGAGAAATGCACGTACTGTCACAAAGGCTTCCATCCAGAATCTACATGCATGAAAAAACAAATAGATCTAATGTCTCAAATACTTCAGCAAAACAAACTTTGAGATTTCATTCTCGAGGGTGCCAAGAAGAAGAATCCAAAAGATCAGAATCCCAAGAAAGGCAATTCTAGCCATGCCTTTATTTCCATCAACTCCTCTCCCGATGCTTGGATCATAGATTCGGGAGCATCAAATCACATGGATTCCTAAAAATCATTCTATTCTTCATTGGATGCATGCAAAGGTCCTCCTATTCTAATGGGGAACAACTCTTCAGTTGAAGTCACTGACAAAGGAAGGATTGAACTCACCAATGAAAGCTTCGAGAGTGTGTTGCACGTTCCCAAAAGTTTCGTCAACCTTCTCTCCATGTATAAGATGATGAATTCCATCACTGGAAAGAAAGACATATTCACACCAAATTTTGTGGACATATATGACATGCAAACCAACTCTAAGGTTGCTACCGGTGAGGTAAATCATCAGTCTAGATTGTATACATTTTTAGAATTCATTGAACCTGATTTTTCTTTGCTTCTTACTCATGCTGATGAAAGTAGTAGGAAATGGCACGAAAGGTTTGGAAATTTGAATTTCAGATACATGCAACAAATTAGCATGAAAATATTGGTTGATGGTCTACCAAACATCCATTTCTCCAAGGGAGTATGTGAGGGATGTGTTCTCGAGAAACACCCTCAAGATAAATTCGACAAAGGAAAGTCTCAGAGAGCTTTCGTGCCTTTAGATTTGATCCACAATGACCTTATGGGTCATTTTTTGCATCCATCTATCAACAAAGTGAGGTTTGTTGTCATTTTTGTTGATGATTTCTCACGTTTTACATGGATTTACTTTCTTAGGAAAAAATCTGAGGTCTTTCAACACCTCAAAGATTTCAAAGCCCTGGTTGAGACATAGTCTGAAAAGAAGATCAAAGTCCTCCAAACTGATAATGGGGGAGAGTATGTCAATCATGAGATCCATAATATTTTCCATGAGGCATGTATTTAGTTGCAACACACAGTTCCCTATACTTCGCAACAAAACATAGTTGTTGAGTGGAAAAACATATCTCTAAAGGAGATGGCATCTTCCATGCTACATACAAAGTCATTACCATAAAGACTATGGGTTGAGGCACTTAATTGTGCAACATACATCCAAAAAATATCTCCCCATAGATCTCTCAAGGATAAGACCCCCTACGAGGCTTGGAGTGGCCTCAAACCGGAAGTGACCCACTTTCACATTTTCGGTTCACCTGCATGGTTCTGGATTCCCTATGAAAAGAGGAAGGTACTTGATCCATAGAGCACTGAGTGTATTTTTGTTGGATACCCTGACAGTGTGAAGGCATATAGGCTTATTGATATTTCCTCGGACCGACTCATCATTGAGCGTAGTGTCCAATTCGAGGAAAGTGTCTCTCATGTACCTTAACAACCACCTCCAGACACCTTCATTCTTCCACCTATCCGAGATGATGAGCATGCACATGCCGACTCTTCTTCAGATGAGAGTTATGATTTAGAGGACTTAGATGATTCAGATGCAGAGTCAGAGCATCCATATGCAGTCATAGATAAAGAGCAGAGGCCCAAGTGGGAACATACGACTTTTAGTTAGATGCAAATGATTTCCTCAAAGCCCTAGTTAGAGGCAACACTCATGGAGGATGATATCAGTTTGGTCCTCGGAGCTATGAAGGACGCTTCCGAGGAAATCTTGAAAAGATATGGAATGAAGCAGGAAGAGCTATATGGAAGGGTCGATAAGGAATTTAAGGAAGTGCAACAAGATATTCATTTAGTCCACGCAGTACCTACTGTGCCCTCCTCATCACAGAATACAGAATTGGGGATGAACCAACCCAATTAAGAAAACTTGTAGATGCGACAAAAGCTCAACTTTAGAGAGTCCAGGAAGAGAAGGATAAGGCTACAAAATCCTTTAAATAAGAGAAGGATGAATCCTTAGAACAATTACACATAGCATGGTACTGTGTAACCACCTATGAAAGTGAGAAAGAAGAGTTTCAGGTGATGATCCAGGAGGAAAAATCCCAGCTACAGAGAGAAAATGAACAGTTTCTTGTAGAATAGGCCACAGTCAAAGAAGCAGTGAGTAAAGCATGTCACTCTATGCTAGGCTTGGCACAGGAGAAGTAAGGGTCGGTCGAGGCTCAAGTGGTGAAGGTCACTGCAACCATACAACAACTTCAAGCCAGGACAACAGAGTTGGAGGTCCAAGCAGTATCGAGAACCCCACAGGAGGTGCGTGACCAGAGGGAGGATGATGCTAAGAAAAAAATAGTGAGGATCATAGCCCTCACCTCAGAGTGAAAACAACTAAACAATATAAGGGCACATACATATTAATGCTTCACATAAGATCTAGAGCTAAGAAAACTGGAAGCATAGTTATAGGAGGTGCAACAACATGCATTATCAGTACAGGTGTAGATGAAGCTACTTACCATAGTTGAAAGAATGAAGAGATCTCAGGAACATTTCCCAATGCAACAACATATCACTTCCCTCCAGGGTAGGGTAATGGAAGTCGCGAAAAATCTACAACCTGTGCAGGATGAAGCCTGCAAGGTGTTCAAAGAAATTGAGGGACATAGCTCGCAACTGGACCAAGTGGTTGCAACTATGGAAAAATTCCTGGAAGGGGTTGTTACAATGAAGACAATCCAGGATCTCGTTGAGAGGGAGGCTCAGGCGAAGAAGAAATTCGAGGCAGATCGAGTCAATCTCGAGGCCTTCAAAGTAGCATTGACCAGACCCGAGTGACTCGGGACGAGTCACGGGTGAGTCTTGGGGGCCTATTGGCCCTTGACCAAGTTTTGAGGAAACCTTAGTCAGGTTTGGACTACTGTTTGGACTTCGACATGATGGTCGAATATGGAGTTCCCAGGCGGAGCTGAGATCATAGATCTCACTTGTTTTGTAGGCTATGTGGACCTAGTAAGGGGTTCTTTAGGGTTTTTGTAATGGGTTATGGGATGTCGGCCCATTGGATTTACCCATGTTTATTCCTTATTGTAAGGGATTGTAAAAGTGTAAATAAGTAAGAATGTATTGTAGAATAAAAGTGAAAAGAAGGGAAGTGGCTAAGTACAAGTACTTTGAGTTTCTTTGTGCAACAAAATGTGTATGTAAGGCTCTATGCTCGATAGAGAAGTTGGCTCTGTGCCTTGACGTAATTTTGGGAAGGAGGATCTGGTGCTCAGTGCGTAGATATCCTGTCTAGTGTGAAACTTGAATCTATGTCTTAGTGCACATGAGAAACTTTATGTAAGATATTGGAGGATAATAAAGAAGGCGAAGTGGTTGGTGGATGTAGCCCCACACTAGGGTGATCCACGTATATCTTGTGTCTTTGGTGTGATTTGTGTTGTGTTGTGCTTGTCATTTATCTACTTAGTGCCTTTGTTATTATGTATGATAGATAGATCTATTGTTTCGTAGTGGTTTACTTGTGTTAAGGATGAATGGATGCTAGATCTAAGTTATGATGCTAAGTGCTATGAGTATATTGTCATTTGTTATTGCGCCGATCTATCGTTGGGTATGTCTTGTGATGTTAATTAAGCTAATTAACTAATGTATGTTGTTCCTAAGTTTTAATAGAGTACTCTGTGAAGTTTTTTTATCACAGATCTGTGTCCCAGCTCGGTTACAAACACCTGTGTCCTGTAACCCCCCCTGCTTCTACCTTGGGTGAGACTTATCCTACTCCGTAGGTGTTGCCGAAAGGGACGGTAGTTAGGGTTTTGTTGGTGCATTGTTGAGCATTGAAACTTGGGTATTCCCCTTTGCCAACACTCCCCATAGATATCTCAAAGATAAGACCCCCTACGAGGCTTGGAGTGGCCTCAAACCGGAAGTGACCCAATTTCGCATTTTTTGTTTCACGTGCACGGGCTCAGATTCCCTCTGAAAAGAGGAAGGAACCTGATCCACAGAGCACTAAGTCTATTTTTGTTGGATACCTCGACGGTGTGAAGGGATATATGCTTATTTATCTTTCCTCAGACCAACTCATCATTGAGTGTACTGTCCAATTCAAGGAAAGTGTCTCGCATGTACCTTAGCAGCCACCTGTAGACACCTTCATTCTTCCACCTATTCAAGATGATGAGAATGCACATGCCAAATATTCTTCAGACAATAGTTCTGATTTAGAGGACTCAAGTTATTTGGATGTAGAGTCAGAGCATCTAGATGCAGTTGCAAATCTAGAGCAGAGGCCCAATTGGTCACATACTACTCTTCAGTATGTAAGGAATCTCATTGGTGATCCAACCAATACTAGGAGAACTCAATATGATTTCAAGGAGACTCCTGTTACACTCACTGCCACCAAACCATTTCCCTTCAGGCATTGTTTCTTAGTTTAATCTTCAGATCCATAGTCTTATGGTGATGCTGCTGGAAATCCCTTTTGGGAATCTTCCATGCAGGAGGAGTACAACTCCCTCCTTGAGAACCAGACTTGGGATCTTGTTCCCCTTCCCTCTAGGAAGAAACTTTTCAAATGCAGATGGGTCTACAGGACCAAGAGCATAGCAGATGGACATGTTCTCAGATACAAAGCTAGGATTGTTGCCAAAGGATTTTAGCAAGTGCATGGTATTGACTATGATGATACCTTCTCTCCAATAGCGAATATGGATTCCATACAATTTGCACTTTCCATTGCAACAACCAAGGGATGAGAATTCCATTAGATGGATGTGAATAATGAATTTCTTCACGGTGATATCTCTAAGGAGATATATATGGAACAACCCCAAGGATTTATGCAGGACTCATCTTTGGTGTGTCGACTGAAGAAGTCCCTTTATGGCCTCAAGCAGGCTCCGAGGGAATGGTATGCCAAGATGGAATCCTACCTATTGTCACACAAATTTGTACGTTGTGAATCAGACCTGAATGTCTACATTCTCAAGACGATTGATTGTCTTCTACTCTTATTTCTGTATGTTGATGATTTGTTGATCACCGGTTGCTCGAATTCAATGATTGTTGCATTCAAGAGGATTCTACATGATAAGTTTTTGATGACAAACATGGGTCCACTACACTTCTTCCTCGGACTTGAGATCAGTCAGGATGCATTAGGAATCAAACTGTCTCAGACCAAGTATGCACGAGATCTCCTTGAGAGATTTCACATGACAGACTGCAAGTCCGCTCCGACTCCTTTCCTATCATAAGTCAAACTTTAGGATGGAAAGGATACTCCACTAGTTGACAACACACTGTACATACAACTAGTGGGGATCTTGTTGTATCTCACACACTCCAGACCAGACCTCTCCTGTGTAGTTGACGTAATTTCCAAGTTCATGCAGGAGCCCATGAGATAAATTGGAGGGCTACAAAGTGTATTCTTTGATACATACATGGCACCATCACCTTTGGGATTCATTATGAAATAGACTATGCATTATATCTCATTGGGTTTACTGATTCTGACTAGGTTGGCGATAGGACTAATCACGAGTTGACATCTGGTTACTCACTCAGTCTTGGTTCCGAGCCTATATATTGTTCGAGAAAGAAGAAAGATTCCATTTCTTTTCTTCAACTGAGGCAGAGTACATAGGGGTAGTTAACATAACCATTCAGGCTATGTGGATACAACGTTTCCTCATTGAGTTGGGCATTCCGTTTCACCGTACCATCGTCATCTGGTGTGACAACTAGAGCACTCTAAAGTTATGCAGATATCCATTTTAGAGGTAGCAAATGAAGCACATTGATATCCACATGCACTACATCCAAGACTTAGTACACGAGGGGATCATCAACCTGCAGTTTTGTCCTTCAGCAGAACATATGACATGCATATTCACCAAGACCTTCATTGAGCATAAGTTCCATTCTATGCAAAGTCGTCTTGGAGTGAAGGACATAGTGGCCTAGCAACTATAGTTCTTCTTTTTACATACATTGTACCTTGAGGGGGTTTTCTCCCATGAGGTTTTCCCTCTTTCCTCACTTTATTTCAGTTTATCTTTTGTATTTGGGTACCTAACATGGCCTCATTGCTGGGACCCATTCTTTATTTTCACCATAGTGATGTTCAAGGGGGTGTTGGAGTTACTTCAGACAAGCCTATGATTTATTTTTCCTAAGGTTTTTCCTTTTTTATTAGTCATTTATCCAGTCTCCTATTTTTTAGGAGAGAATATTCCACCTAGAGAATATTCTCTTCAGTTGACAGTTCAGTTTGACTAGCTGAGTTGAGTATAGATGCTGCATTGGTTTTATCACCATGAAACATTAGGATCATCACCATGCTAATGTGCACTTTCCTTGGGATCATCACCATACTGGTGTTGGAACTCTCTAATTCGCGAACTCTTGACCTTTTGAACCAACTGACTAAATCCTCTTTGATACCTACTTGCCTATATTTATATCTATAGGGCTCTTCAACTGTTTACACAAAAAATCTTACCAAAAGCCCTAAATCTTATGTCATTGGGTCTTCCTTTATCCACATGTGTTATTTGCTTCCTTCCAGCTGTCGCCTCCTTATTGCATGTGCATGTGCTGTGCTTCTTGCTAGTTGTCGCTTTCTTCCTACACGCTTCCCTTCCCATGATTGCTCATCCAACTGTCGTTCTTCTTCATGCACGCTTTCTCTCCCATTTTGGCCTACTTCCAAAACCTGGTGCATTAACCTTGATTCCTTGATTTGCTCCTCGGTACACTGTTTAGTTAGTTAACTAAATACCGATTGACTAGTTAACTAAGCTAGGTGTCAATTAACTCTCGTAACTTCCTAAGAGACTAGACTGGTTGGAAGTTCACTCTTGTAACTACTGGTGTTTGTCTAGATCACTCTAGACCACCACTATGGTGCATTGGTTATCCTCCAGTGCACATTCATTGAGTTATACAGAGTATATCATGTGTAAATTAGTTATTATTCATTACGGTTAATGAGAATTATTCCATTCTTTCTCTCTTGATTCTTCTTTCTCAATTTCTCTCTGCAAATGTGTGTAGTATTTTCTAGCTAGATCTATTATGTGTAGTTTCAACACATTTACAAGAAAGAGGCAGAGATCTACCCCTAGATGAAGGGTTTCCAATTTTTATCCACCCAAAGGGCCATGGCGCATGGGGAGGGCCATATCCCATTGAACTATCCAATAATACCATTCTTAGAAAATCATAAAGCAAGGTTGTGCGAAGTTGTGGGGTGAATAGGCACTTTTATAATTTCATCCATTTTTTTCACAAATATTGAAGGGGGCGACTTAATAGGTTTGTTGATGGAAGAGACCAGAGAACAAAAGGCAACAATGTCAGGGGGGAGGAGGGGGAGGAGGTGGGTCAGATCCACTAGATCCAAATGCCATGATAATCCTGATTCAATCTATGATTTACTTTAGAACAATCTCAGAGTGATCAAGACAAAATAATAAAAATATAACATATATTCATAGCCAAAAAAAAGCTTAAAGGTTATTATTAATTTACGAAAAATTTTAAATTTTATTTTGAAATATGAAATGTTTATGTTATTAGTAAAATTATTAATAATTTTGAGATGAGATTAATTTGAATGGCAGTAATAAATAAGGATAGATATTGTTTACTTTGATTTGAAATTACACATGTTTTAAGTAATAACGTTTGTAGCTTGACACCACCACATGCATGATTTTTATTTGGTAACATAATAATTCCAAAACATATGTATAGATGAGTTCTACATGATTTATCACCATTATATTGCATAGAATTTGCAAAGCATACCAATATCCATGCATGAAAATACAACTTTTAAGTAAAAAACATAAATTCAAACATACTATAAACAATATTTATCTTCAGTGGTAATAAGAAAAAGTAGCTCTCTTAGATGGGGTGATATCATATCAATGACTGGAACATGAGAGACAAGACAAAATGCATGTGGGTGCTCTAATAAAGGGGAGGGAGGAGAGAGGAAGGACCTTCTTCCCTACTCAAATCCATCATTACAATAAATCACCCGATCGAGAGGTGATGGGAAAACCTTAGCAATGATATTGGAAATGTACAAGGGAAAGCACAAACCAAGGTGGGTTTGATGAACACTGAATGGCTAAGAAGCACAAGTCTCTTCCTTTATGAGATGATGAATTGAATTCCATGTTTAAAGAATCCCCTATTCATTTCATATCT